>APFE031133695.1:0-24504 GCA_000404065.3 Pinus taeda
GGTCCTTTGCATCTAAGTATCACTCCCAGCCAGCCAGCCAATCATTTCAACCTTATGCTCCGCCACAACCTCAGTGGAATCCACCACTCCAAGGGTGGAGGCCCCAATACAAAAATTCTCCAGATCTATTGCCTCCACCACCTACCCAACCATAGCTCCTACACTCTACTCCACCCAAGCAACCCCATATGCATGGCCAGCCAAATTTGAACCTGAACAACAGGCAGGCTCAACAAGTATACAATGGAGAGACATCATATCTAGCTTATGTTATGGAAATCCAAGAGATTAACCTGAGATTTGTGAGAGTTCTCCTGGATAACCAACCTCCACCTCCACCTACGGAGGTTGAGGAAGAAAGAGAGGAAATCAATCTTAAAGTAAATCCACCCTTTCCTGAGAGATTAGCCAAACCACTCCAACCTACCCCAGAAGAGACTGAACTTCTGGGAGAATTGAAAAATCTATGTTTAAAGATATCGCTTCTCCAGGAAATAAAAGATGTTCCTGTTTACAATAAGTTGATTAAGGATAAGTTCTTCAAGAATCCATGGAGGTGAAAAAGGGATGCCCCTACCATCAATGTCATGTGCAGGTGTCCAACTTAATGCTGGGGCAAGTAATCTGTCCAAAACAATTGGACCCTGGAAGCCCTGTAGTAGACATGCACATCAATGGCACCATTATCCCACAAACTCTGATCGATATTGGGGCTGCCATTAATGTGATGACCAAGGACACCATGCTCAAGCTCAACCTACAAGCTTCATTAAGGAAGACCACAACAGTTCTGTAACTTGCAAATTGTTCCACAGTAACCCCTCAGGGAATTGTGGAGGATGTGATGGTCTCCATTGACTCTTGGGAGTACCCTGTAGATTTCCTAATTCTCCAACCTAAGGTTAAGCTTACTGGTTACCCTCTCATCCTTGGGAGGCCATGGTTGGCCACTGCTGATGCTTACATTAGCTACAAAGTTGGGAATATGAGCATTAAGAATGGGCATATGTCTAAGCAGTTAGTCCTATACCCTCCTCCTCAACCTTCTATAGAGAATGACTTACCTTAATGGTTGGAGGAAAAGGAAGAAGATGAAGTTTATTTCGCCCAACTTTATACTTTAGAAGCAACCATGGGAGGAGGACAGCAGGATGAGGATGACTTGATTGAACACCTACTCTGAAGTCCAACTCCCTGTTCATTGCCCTTAGAAGAAGCAGTAAAGGAAACCCAGAACAATCATCCAATTGACTTATGTTTAGCCGATTCCAACTCACTCCACGTTAAAACCATAGAATTCGGCCCAGAGAGAACCTTGAAAATCAATCCATCTCTTTCTGCTCTCCAAGAAGAGAAGTTATGCAACATGTTAAAGGAAAATATAGAATCCTTCGCTTGGAGTTACAAAGAAATGAAGGGAGTACACTCCTCAGTGTGTACTCACCACATATACATCAAAGAAGGTTGCAAGTTGGTCTGGCAACCATAAAGGAGGATGAATCTAGCTCTTAAAGATATAGTCAAAGAATAACTACAAAAACTGCTAGATACAAGATTCATTTACCCTAGCTCTGACAGTTAGTGGGTCTCTCCTTTGGTGTTAGTTCCCAAGAAAAATGGTAAATGGATAATTTGTGTTGATTACAGGGAGTTGAACAAAGCCACAAAGAAGGATCATTTTCCTCTACCCTTCATTAACCAATTTCTAGATGGTGTGGTAGGGAAAATGTTTTTCTCTTTCCTAGATGGATTCAATGGGTACAACCAAATCTAGATCTGCCCAGAAGACCAAGATAAAACCACATTCACTTGTCCTTGGGATAATTTTGGCTATAGGGTCCTTCCCTTTGGCCTATGCAATGCTCCTGCCACTTTCCAGAGAGTAGTCCTGAGTATTTTCACTGAATTAGTCCATGATGCGGTGGAGATTTATATGGATGATTTTACACCTTATGGTTGTGATTTTCAAGAATCCTTATCTAACCTAGGAAAATTACTACACAAATGCATGGAAATGAACCTCTCTCTTAGTCCTGTAAAATGTGAATTCTTAATGACTGTAGGGACCGTGCTAGGTTATTCAATATCTCGGAAAGGACTGCAAGTGGACCCAAACAAAATAGCTATCATCCAAAGGGTCGCACCTCCTCAAAATCAGAGAGATGTGAGAAGCTTCCTAGGGTTAGCTGGATACTACTGAAGGTTCATAAAGGACTTCAGCAAGTTGGCCTCTCCTTTATATGGTTTTTTGGCCAAAGACTCTGATTTTATATGGTCAAAAAGTTGTCAAGAGGCCTTAGACATCCTAAAGGATAAGTTAACCAATGCACCGATTATCCGAGGCCCAAATTGGGCCCTCCCCTTTCATATCCATGTTGATGCCTCACACAAAGCCATAGGAGCATCCCTAGGTTAGATAGATGAAAAACTGGCTTATGCTATCTATTTTATCAGTAAGAATTTATCAAATGTTGAACTAAATTATACAGTGACCGAAAAGGAACTCTTAGCTATTGTGCATTCATTAAACAAATTCACGCATTATATTACAGGTTATCAAACACTTGTGCATACTGACCATGATGCAATCAAATATTTAATGAACAAACCAGATGTGAATGATCGAATTATAATATGGTTAATTTTATCACTAACCATTATTGATAAGCCTAGTAAGGAAAATGTTGTTGCAAACTTTTTTTCTAGATTAAATTTGCCTCCAGGTGAAGAAGGAATGGTGGATGACCAGTTACTGGACGAGCACTTATTTTATATTTCAGTTCTCTCTCCATGATTTGTTGATATAGCAAACTATTTTGTATCAGCACGGTTCCCACCAAACTTGTCCTCCAAAGAAAAGAGCAAGATAGTGAGGAAAAGTGCCCCCTTCACTTGGATTGGGGGAAATCTCTTTAAAATTGGCCCAAATAAAATCCTGAGAAGGTGTGTCAAGGAGGGGGAATTCTTTGACATCCTTCTGACTTGTCATGATGGACCTTGTGGAGGTCACTTTGCAGCAAAGAGGATAGCATTCAAAGTGTTACAAGCAGGCTATTGTTGGCCCACTCTTCATGAAGATGTGAAAAAATACACTAGTTAGTGTGATCGGTGCCAAAGGATGGGAAGGCCTACTCCAAGAGATGAAATGCCTATGCAACCTCAAGTGAATTTCAAGCCATTTGACAAGTGGGGCATGGACTTCATTGGGCCTATTGACCCTCCTTCAAAACAAAAACAATACATTATTGTGTGAACTGATTATTTGACTAAGTGGGTTGAAACCAAGGCAATTAAGGCAGAAACAGAAGAGAAGGTGGTTGAGTTACTAAGGGAGAATGTATTCTACAAATCTGGGTACCCTAGAGAGCTGGTCACAGACCAAGGCAACTAGTTTACCTCCAACATGATTGAAGACACTCTTAGCCATCACAAGATCAAGCATAGAACCTCCACTCCCTATCATCCACAAGCTAATAGGAAAGTGGAGGTGACCTACAGAACACTGGAGGGCATCTTGACCAAAGTGGTAAGAAACATGGGCACCTAGGCCTATAATACCACATGGAAGACCACCACTGGATTCACACCCTATGAGATGGTCTATGGGAAAAAGGCCTTGATGTCCATTGAATTTGAGTATAAAATATTAAGGATGGTGTCCCAACTAGATCTGGATCTTAGCAATGCACAGAAAGAGAGATTGTTCCAGTTGAATGGTTTGGATGAATTCAAAATGCAGGCCCTCCTACATATAGAGGTAGTTCAGCTTCAAAGGAATATCTGGCATGATAAAAATATCAAGGAGAAGAAATTTTAAGAAGGTGATTGGGCATTGCTATATGATTCTAGGTATAAAGACTTCAAGGGAAAGTTAAGGACAAGATGGATAGGACCTTATGTTGTGGAATGATGCCATGATAATGGTTTAGTGCAAAACAGAACCATAGATGAAGAAGCCATTCCTTTACTTGTTAATGGACACCGATTGAAAATTTACAAGAGACCTTTCTCAAAAATAGAGTTCATTGATGATATCAATAAAACAGTGGTGATAGTGGAGCAAGTTCCAACTCCTCCCTCATCAAATCATTGAGAAAAATAAAAAAGAATGAGGACTCAGGTGAAAACCTCCATGAGGCACCTGAGTCCCATCATTGGGTTGAAAACCTCTTGAGGCAGCTCAGTGATGTCAAAACAAAAAAAGGAAGAGAAAAAAGAGAATAAGAAAGATCCCTGTGTGAAAAACTTTCTTGAGGCACCCAGAGAAAACAGCTAGGGTGAAAACCTCTTAGAGGCAGCCTAGTTATTTTTCAAAAAAAAAAAATCATGAAATTTCCATTTGCAGTTCAAAAAGAAGGGCGGTCAAGGAGCAAAGGAGGATCACAAAGAGACCCTTGTCACTCACATATTTATTTTTCCACTCATTACCATGCATTCCTCTATCATTTCTATTGTTTTTTTCACTCCATTGCTTCAGTTTATAAAAGGACTGTGTTTTCTATAGGATCCCCTGAAAGCCTACAGGATGATCATGTAGGAATTACAGTGAACCAGAAATCCCATAAGAAGCAGTCCTAGGGAAAATAAATGACTTTATAGGCCACTAAAATTCACGCTCTTCATCATTAATCACCACACCTTGTCCACCATCATCATCCCTGCACTCACCATTAAAAAAAAAAAGTTTCAAGAGTATTTTTTTCCAGTCTTCGAAAAAAGGGAAACAGAGAGGAATAAAGAGCATCACCTTAATATTCCTTGCTCTCCACATTCCCATTCCTTCTTCCCATCCAAGTCACCATCCTCACAACCCCAGCAAAAAGAATGATTACAGAGTTCTGAGGGAGAAGTAGCTACAGGACATCTTGTAGGAAATCTTGTAGTAGCCTCTCCCACAAGATACCAATCATACCAGCAACAAGCCTTCAGTATGATGATCTAGAAGCTCCAAAGCAGCAGCATCATATCTTCAACCACAGGAACCTAAAAAAACAGAGAAGCCATTATCAGACAACAAGAGGAGGAAGAATAATAGCATGCAGCAAATACACACAACAAAACCTCTGGTCTTCGACAACTGTAGCATAACATTGGAACCACAGAGTTACGAGATATTTGGTTTATAAGTGAAATGGTGGCCAATTAACTTGGCCACCTTCATTCAGTCAACACATACACAATCGGGTGTCCTCTCACATGTGGCTATAGTCAACTCAAAGATAAATAAGGAGTAGGACAAAAGCGGTTAAAACTACGGACCCATAAGGTGGGAGCTAATTACGAGGAGTGGGGAATGATGAGGTGGTAGTGGGTACCAATGGTCCAAAAACGGAAACATACCTTTGTTTCCATCACACCACCTCACCTCGAATCACCATAAGAGGAAATAAAACATTGTTCCCATGCATTCATGCATTTCACTTCCTCGAAACTCACTCACTCAAGTTTCTGTCATACCCAAGAAGCCCACCGGAAGAAAAGCTCCATCATTTTATTGCACAGGAATTCCTACAGGATTGCACAGGAATTCCTACAAAATCGTGCACAGGAATTCCTAGAGGATCATGCACAGGAATTCCTACAGGATACACAAAGACTGTCTATAGGATTAGCAGAGAAGAGTTCAGAAGGGATATCATGGGAGTTGGCCACTACAAACAATCTAAAGAGGTAGGCTCTGTAATTACATCCCTCTTTACAAGTAATTGAACCAGAAATCCTTTAAGTTTGAGTGAATTTAGCAACTGTGTAAGGGAATTACATACACAGTCATTTATGTTTTGGTTCTGCATTTGAAAATTGTTTCAACCCTCTCATCTCCTCAAACTTCACCAACAAGATGATAGGAGGGTTTAATTGGAGGGAGCCCACCAACACTATGAGAATCCAACAACACCCCCAAGTGCTTGAAATCTTCACAAGACATAATTGGATGGGATTTTTCGAAAAATTCAGAGAGTATGAGGATGAGGTGACTCAAGAATTTGCTCTCTCCCTCACTCCACTCACCAAAATCCATGCCACTGTTGTAATAAGGGGCCTCTCTGTAGATCTCAGCCCTGAGATCATCAGCAGAGTCACAACACTTCCACTAGGAATACCATGGAGGAAAGAAGACAAAGGAAATAACCAGGTTGCCAGAAGAAAATTCTTTTTGGAAGGTGAGGAACCCACTAAGGACAAAAATGGAATAAGGAGGGAAATTATGCCATATCCATGGAATGAGGTAAGATACCAACTGATCAAATACATTTCATGTGAGATAGTGTGGTCTATGGCTATCATTTTCGGATCCTTAAAGAATTTAGATTTGGAGCAAAAACACCCCCTCACCAAAGGCTCAACATACCATACTTCTTGCTTCAATCACTCATAGACTCAAGCATCAAAGTGGAGGGAAAATCCCAACAGTTAGCTCACCATGGGTTAATTAGGATCCTTATAGAAGATGCCCTCCAAAACCTCAAAACTCCTCTAACATGGACAGTTTTCAGAGACATGCCAGCAGAGGATGACATCAAAGCTCTCACTTATGATCTTAGTCCTACTGTCAGTGAAGAGGAAGTAAAATAGGAAGAGGAAGATACAGAAGGATATGAGGATGAGATGGATGAAGAAGGAGATGACACAGAGGAACATGATGAAGATGAAGAAGAAGAGGGAGAAGAGAAGGAGGATGATGAAGAAACAAAGGAGGATGTTAAGGAGGAAATTGATAGAGATGATGAAGGTCTACAAGAAGAAGAAGACATGAAGGACATAGAGGAAGAATGAAATGGAAAATAGGGGACATAAAGCAAGGAGGAGTCACCTAGGGTGTCTCCAAAATCCACTGAGAGAGAAGCATCGGCTGCCCTCACTTCTCTTAGCACCCCAATCAAGAAAAAAAGAAAAATGCAGAGGCAGACCCCATTATATTTCAGGACAAGAAAAAGCACAATAATAAGACAAGGGAAACCCCAAACATCAACCAAAATTCCTATTATGATTGAAGACTTCCCTACACAAAAAGATAAAATGCCTTCCCCTAAGTCCACTATCACCTATGTGAGAAGGCCTACTACTATATCAACTTCCTCCAAGGGAAAGGAAATCCTACACGATACACAACAAAATCTACAAGAAGCAAAAACAGTGCTACAGGATACTCTGTTGAATCTACAGGAGACACAGAAATTGGAAAGGAAGCTAGGGGAGTAGCAAGAAACTAAAGAAAAGGACCCAGAGACAAAAGAGCATAGCCCCCAACCTAACCTGGACTCCTATTACCGGTTTATTGAATGAGGCACGGTCATACCTCAAAAAATTGCCATCCAATTGTTCTTCGAGCTTGAGAAGTAGAGGGCCACAACTCACTGATGGATGCAAATCGCCAAATCAAAGGGGGTGGAAGACATTGGGCACATGGAAGAGAAACTCAAGGATATGGGCAAAGAGCTAAGTGGCTTGAGGGACATAGAAGTTATAATGAGAAATCAACTAGAGACAGAAAATGCATGGTTGAGGGGACAGCTCCAAAAAGAGAGAATCAATTGGCATGTATAGCTAGTATCTCTTTGGAAGAAATCCAGTTTAGGATTCCATATAAATCCTATGCTCTCTACCTCAAAGAACAATGGCTATGGTTACATATTAATACCCTAGCATAGAGAGGCACCATGCCATTTCAGGATTACAGGCAGTTTATTGATCTTTGTGGTGAAAGCACTAGAAGATAGGGCCAAAATGGTTGAGTTTTATTTCAAAAACATGGCCCTCACAGACATGAATGTATGGGACCCTAATGCCAAGCTAGGAGATTTACAATTAATGGCTTTGGCATCATGGATGAACCATGAGGAGTCAAGGGCTGTAAAGATGAAAAGGATATTAGAAAGAGAGAAAATTGAAACTCTTTTGATTAGAACTGAACAATCAAATCCCGTGGACCTCATCAGTACCCATAATTTTATTTCAAATGATCCTCAACTAGCACCTAGATATCTTATTGCCCAAGAGCAAGCAATTTCACATTTTGAGGACATGTTTAGGTCACTAGGAGATGATAGTATACAGGCTTGCCTGAGGAGATGGAACACACTGCCATATAGCTTAAAGATAAGAGAGTATCACTCTCCTCAAAGGTTGAGAGAGGCACTCAACAGGACACATATGTATAAGTAATCTATGCAAAGGTTGAAGGTCAATTGGCTTGGCCTAAAACTCAATCCAGCACTACTCTTAGGGATGCTAGAAGGGAGAAAACAAGAAGAAGAAAAGAGGCAGTGGGAGGAAGTAGAAAAGAAAGGAGGCTTCTATGAACAAGAAGAAGAGACCACAGCAGAGGCATGGGATGTTAGAGAGGCCACTAGATCCATGAAGGATATGGATGTTGATTAAGTTTCTTAGAGGATGGGCAACACTTTCAGTAGGGGGTTGAGGATGAGCCTCATCATTGGGTAATTATATGAGCCTTAATTCACCTCCTAGCTTAGTCAAATCAAATTTTCTCATAACTTATTACATGCTTTTTATTATATTTTGTTTATGAGGGGAGTTGGAGTTGGATATTATGCTTTGTGGACTAATATGCATTGAATGTAGGATTAAAGGAGAGAATGAAGGAATTTTGGCAAAGGCTAAGGTCAAAAATCGAATGGGACAAGGGAGAGGGATTGTAGGAGGAAAATCCTCCTCATTTACTACTCCTCCATTTGAATATCCCTCCATTCATCACATCAGCTCGGAGTGAAAACAACCAAATCATGAGGAGTAGAAGGCAGCCGAGTAAGTGAGAGACAAAGCACCAGTTTATCTCAAGTTTGGGAGCTGAGCCTACCTAATTTTAAGGAAGTTGTTGGGGACTTTAGATGTATAAGTAGAGAGGCCTAGGACCTCACTAGGATTCAGATTTTTATTGTAAAACCCTAAGTTATTTTCGAGTTGCAATACTTGTGAAAGTTCTCTTGATGTAATTTGTTGTTTTGGTAATAATAATGAGTTTTGTTTTGAGCCAGCGTTGAGTTAACTCAAAGGGATGAATCTCTTGGGTTAGGGCCCAACCCTAGCAGCCAAGGCTCCTCTTTATTGTACATGTATGTTTAGTGTAGATACATAGCTTCATTGTTAATTTTCTTTTTAGATGCATTTCCATTCCAAGTAGTGCAGATTAGATTGGTTGTTTAATAGTTTGCTTCCATTTGTGCGTCATTTCAAGTAGCAGGTTAGCAAGGATAAAAAGGATCAACACAAGGTTGTTAGAAGGTGTATCTTCCTCGCTTCCTCCATCTAGGACCATGACTTGAGGAAGGGACCCTTAAGCATCCCCAAAAACACAGATTTCGAGTTCTTTTACGAGCATTGGAGTTTGTTGTCTTTAATTTAGTATTTGGTTAGTTTTGTAAGGTAGATTTCATTGTCATCTTTTCATCTCCATTTCTACAGTAGATATCACTCATGCTTTCATCCCTTTCAGCAACTTTCTTCATGCATAGTATAGGCAGTTAATTCATTAATTATGCTTTTCTAGTTTATGAAAATGTATCTTGTTGCCTAGCTTTTTGGAAGACACACATGTTTTATGCAGAGCAGGTGCTTCAGGAGGAGACTAAGACTTCATATCCAGTAACCATCTTCCATTTCATCCACCTTCGCCATCCCTTGTATTCACCATAACCTTCACTAGTTTTTCATCATTTTCATAGAAATTCTCCCAAGCACATTGAGCGAATCTAGCCATCTATTATCTTGGATATTGACTCCTGAGTGACCCTAGACCTTCTCCCACTCCATTCCACCCATCACACACCTTTCCTAAGCCTCCCATCACCTCCAACACCTCACATTTAGCTCTTTGTTGTATCCTGTAGGTTTCCTGTAATTCTTACAGGATCATCTTGTAGGTTTCTAGTACATCCTGTAGGTTTTGCTGAAACGACCTATTTTGAGGCTGAATTGATGGAAAACCTCTATGAAGTCACCAAAAGCCTCCTAGGGGTCCTCCACACCATCCAACCATTTCATAACCCTTCCAGCCATCCTCAAACATCCTTAATTCACTTGCCACATCCATAAGAACAATTAGTTTGCATACTTGATTTTACATAAAAAGACCAAAAAAGAAAAAAACATATTCAGTTTAGTCTCTTTACTTGCACATTAGTGTTGTTTGATGCTTCTTACTTCTACAAATTAGATAGTAGCATTTGTTTCATGTTGATTTATCATTTATTCCTAGCATAGCTTCTTAAATGGTTAAATAGGGAATGGTGTGATTTAGCATTACATGTCGACCTTCTCCATTATTGTAGTAGAGTAACTCTCTTAGAAGTGGATTTACCTTTCTTCCATCAAAGAATCAAGCTTCTTCTAACTCCATAGAAGTCTGGCTTGGAACCCCAGTGGTCTCTCGCCAGTTGAACAATGACAATAGGCAGGACCATCACTTTTACTTGTGCATACAACGCTGTCACCTCCAAGTTGTACGAACCCTAGGTCGATAAGTAAAGCTGGTAGCCCAGGAGTTGCAGCATCCTTGCTGCAATACTAGCGCTCATCAGTGTGACATATCAGCACTTGATGTTTTCTTTGCCTCAACAATTTTAGATCACCCTCCAATTTCTCCATGGCCATAACCCAAACCTTCATATCGTGGTCGTTCCTTCACCTCAATAGGAATAATGATACCTTGGTTGTAATCGCCCTGGTGAAAATTCCATGTACTAAAAGTTAAAAACAACAAACACGGTCGATGGGACACTTATTTCAAGCTAAATTTTGTGCAAGACATTCTGGTGGGTGTTCATTTGGTTGTTTATGGCTGAAGGAAATTGGCAAAGGCAATGGTGAAGGCTTTGGAAAGGCAAAATGGCATTTTTGGCACAATTATTAATAAAAATAATGGGAATTAGGAGAAAAGGAGGTGAAAGGTCATAGGTTGCTTGTGAGGAGAAAAATGAAGGAAAATAATGGAAAAGGAAGAAAATTGAGGCCTCATTCATAAAATGGCTTCTGAGGATCAACTGGTTACCTTTTTTCAGTTCATTATTAGATATTTCTCTTTATTCTCTCTCTCTCTCAGTCTTGGACACTTAGAGTTTTCTTGAAATTACTTTGGCATTGGATCAAGAAAGGAAAAGAAGGAAAGAGGAAGCAAAGATCAAGTAGGGAAAGGCATGATCAAGCAGCTACAACAAGCTTCATTGCAGGTATTGACTTTCATGTGTATTTTCCTTGCTATATTTGGCATGAATGGGATTGCATGTGGTTCTTTTCTATAATGGAAATGGTTTTTCCAGGTGTGACAGTATTCTTCAACCTAACCTTGCCATTTCCTGATAGCTTTAATGAGATGGGTTCTCACATTCGATTAATGTGGGATGGTCGGATTGGATTTATCAGTTGAATGGGGTTGATCTCCAAATTAACAAACACATGGCCTAGTGGTCTCTAAACCGAACTGTGGATCATGGTAAATCCACTGGCCTAGTAACCCCTAAACCGGACTATGGGTTGCAGTAAAGCCAATTTGTGTGCCTCGGTGGGCCTAGGAATCCTTTTCGGTGAATGGTGGTATATACAGTAAAGCCAAGAGGTGGATTTTCTCTCAGTTGGGCCTAATATTCCCAAGATGGGATGTACGGTAAAGCCTGGAGAGTGTGTCTCGATGTAGGGCCTAGTGATCCCTAGTTTAGACTGTGGATTGTGGTAAAGCCTGAGAGACTAGGAGGCACTCAAATTCTTCACGGTGTAGGGGAAGAACTCTGGTGGAATCCATGCTTGTTGGTGTCTTTTGGTGTGTTCTATGATTCCCATATTCATGCTTGGAATATGTCACAAGGGTGATTGGCTGAAGAGAGACTTGGCTCAACCAATATATGGTTAGGTGCAACGTGGTAGTCCCATCTCTGGTCCATTTATTGCATTCATTAATGAGAAAATCATTCCCTCAATTTTCATGTGTAAACATACTGATGTATATGTGGATTTTATGGCTGATGTGTTTATGATATTTTTGTTCCTATTATGTTGGTTATATTTATTTGTTATGACAACAACTATGTATGGACCTCAACATGTTTTTACTTGAATATGAAAGGATAATGTGTCTATGACCTAATCGATGATAATGCAGCAAATGATATGAGGGAACAATGGTTCATGGAGATTCTCAGATAAGTATGAAATCCCTAGACTTAATTTTGTTGTTTATACCTATAGGTTACATGTTGATGATATGTTTGACGAAATGCCTATCATGGCTAGTAGGGGTCTGGTTAAGGTCTTGCTCAACTTATTTCTTTTGCATCATTGTTTCCCTGTACTTTTACTAATTTTAATATATCACTCCATTATGGTAAGTGACCTCGGATCTGGGCTTGAAAAAGTGGCTTAAATATTGGGGCCGCTGGCACAGAACTGGAAATTTTAGTCTCTGGTTGCTAGCAGGTAAGCTTGTGAGAGGGACCCAAGGACAAGCTGTCTGAGTGGCTGACATGTCTCCTGAGGATTCTGAATATGATTTTGGATGATTGTGTGTGATGTTTCCATTGGTTCCACTTCCTTAAGGTCACATAGGAGGTCGAATCCAATCATAGTGGCCTCTCATCTCATGTTTACCCCAGTTAGCTAGTTACTTGGGTAGATGTGGGGGGAGGGTGTTACAGAGTGGTATCAAAGCATGGTTCCGCTCCCTTTGGGTATGGTTTTGTTCTCTCTGTGTCATATATGATACCACCGAGTGGTATCAGAGCATGGTTCAACCCTCAGACTGGATGGGCAGTGTGCGTTGGTCATGCATGCATGACAGTTGCATGCGTGTCTCTTACACTTTCATTCCATGTGTTTGTTGCATTTGCTTGATGATTGGTTATGGTTGTAGTAATGTTGCCATGGAGAATTTGATATTGATTTTTTGGAATGCATTTGTCATGAGTATGTGACTGGTTGCATATGGTTATGTGTCGCTTACATGTTGATTTTATGTCGCCTACTTACATCCTTATATGTTAGGTGACACTCTTGTATGTTTTGATTACATGTATCAGCCTTATAGGTTGATTATAATAATTGGTCGCTTATGTTTGACTACATGTGTTTATACATATGTGTAGTTGGTTAGGCATTACTTATACATGTTGATAATTGCATGTGGCAATGTGTATAATGGAGTAATGGTTGTTTTCATGCACAAGGTCATAGCATGCATTGTTGATATGGACTTGCATTGATGACTAGACCCTAACTAGAGTGATGTTTATCTATTCATAAATTTAATTGTGTATGTCTATATGTTGTTATGTTTATGTTGTACATGTATCACACTGATTTCGCGATCTTGTAGACAAGGTATCCTCCCCAAACTAAACTAAGGTACGTTGATTTATTGTGATTTAGTTTATTTGACATATTATGCATTGCAGGAAAAAGATCAAATGGCTATCAAGGTGGTATACTACATAGAATCTCCTTATGCATCATATGAGTAGTGTGGTGTGGAGCACAATTTTGATTTGTCATATACATTGAGAAGCTTGAAGGAAGAGATAAGGATTTGTAAGGCATATAATGACCGGATCATACAGGCACAAGAGAATAAAGCATGGGGTTATTATTATACTTCTTTAGAGTTTGTCATACTTGCAGCGACAAGGGCCACTTTGGATCATCCATGGACATGGGGATGGAACTAATGGGGCCTATGGTAGCAGGTCTATTGGTAGACACAGGTCGGACATATCAGACACAGCGAAAGATGGCAGGTTTTTGGACACTCCAGATAAGAGGGGTGATGAATACAGGTACTATTCTAGTTCTGATTCTCATAGACATCATGATCCTCATCGCTATCATCCTTACAGGAGGAATGATAGGGGAAATTTGATGTATGAATTCAACAAAGAAAAACCACATAATTTTGATGGAGACATGAAGAAGCTGGAAGAGGCGGAGGCTTGGATACTTGGGATGAAAAAATTCTTTGAGTTTCATGAGATAACAAGAAGGACAAAATAGATATCTTCATCTTGAAAGGTAAAGCAAACATTTGGTTGGAAGATGTTAAGCGGGTTAGAAACATCAGGACATATGACTTGAGTTGGTGGGAGTTCAAGAGGCTTTTCGGGAAGAAATACTTGTTAGAGAGGTACTACGACATTAAGGCTAAAAAATTATATGAGCTAAAGATGGGATCAATGACAGATGAAGATTACATGACCAATTTTCTAGATATATTGAGGTATGTGTCGTATCTTAATAATGAGAAGGCTAAAGTTCAAATATTTGTCAGTGGTTTTCCATTAGCATTTAGAGATCAGATTGAGTATGATGAGCCTTGGTCACTTGAGGAAGTCATTCATAAATTGAAACATTTTTATGAACATTCAAAGTGTAAGAATGAATCTCGGCATGGATGGAAGGGAAAATACAAAGGTAGAGGTAAATGGAAACCTAAGATAACAAGGCCTCAGAATGTAGATGGGGAAGAAAATGTGGCACCGCAAAAGAAATTTAATGCAGCTAGACAGTGACATGGGTCACAATAGTAGCAGTAGCATAGAGATGAGGGCACTAGTCGGTTGGAGTGTTGGACATGTGGTGAGGAGCACCTTAGGAGAGATTGTCCACAACATCAAGGTGGTAGGCCTAAGATATACAATGAACAGGAGGCGCAGACTATTGGGGATGTTGGTCAGAGTATTCCACGTATCTATGCAACAGTGGAAAACAGGCAGGCAGAACACTAGACATCTATCATTGAGATGGGTGGTAAGCTTTGTGATCAAGTTATTTCTATTTTGATTCACCATGGATCTAATTATAGCTACATTAATCCTAACTTGGTGGATAATTGTGGTTTGAGTAAGGAATTACATTCACAATCTTGGTTAGTGTAGTTGGCTATAGGTACAAAGGAGTGATTTTATCATTGGGTAAGCGCTTGCACATTTGATTTGAATGGTATGCCTACCACAATACATTTGAATGTATTATTTTTGGGATCATACAGTATGTTGTTGGGCATGGATTGGTTTTATCTTAATAGAACCAAGGTAGATTGTTATGACAAAGCCATTGAGTGTGTTGATGATAATGGGGAATCAAGAGTCTTGCAGGGTAAGAAGAAATCCACATCAGTTAGGGTTGTGAAAATTATTCAATCGAAGTGTAGTAGCAAGAAAGGGTGTATGTTATTTGTAGGTTGCATTTCTAGTGATAAGGGTAAGGAGGTTGAGAATGCAGTTGTGTTGAACAAGTACCCATTTTGTATCAGTTTCAAGATGTATTTCTTGAGGACATTACAAAGTTTCCACCTCAAAGGGAGGTAGACTTTTTTATTGAGTTAGTTCTAGGGGAAGCTCCAGCATCAAAAGCACCTTACAGGATGAGCACACTTGAGTTAGTTGAGTTTAAGTTGTAGTTGAAGGAAATGTTGGACAAGGGATACATTAGGCCAAGTGTATCACCATGGGGCACACCGGTAAGAAGAAGAGAGATGGAACACTTAGATTATTGATTGACTAGAGGCATATGAACAAAGTGACTATCAAGAACAAGTACCCTTTGCCCAGGATTGATGACTTGTTTGATCAGTTGAAGGGAGCACCAATGTTATCAAACATTGACTTGAGATCTGGATACCATCATGTACACATCAAAGAGGAGGACATTTACAAGATTGCATTCAAGACCAGGTATGGGCATTATGAGTTTGTTGTTGTTCCATTTGGCTTAACTAATGCTCCAACTATATTCATGTGCTTGATGAATAGTGTGTTGTGTTTGTATTTAGACAAGTTTTTTATTGTGTTGATTGATGATATCCTGGTATATTCTAAAAATGAGGAATATCATGTCGAGCATTTAGCAGTAGTGTTGAGGTTGTTGAGGGAGCATCAGTTGTATGCTAAGCTCAGCAAGTGTAGTTTCTTTTAGAATGAGGTACACTAGTTGGGACGTGTTGTCTCCAAAGAGGGTATTGCAGAAGATCCGGAAAAGGTAAGGGCCATCGAGAGTGGGTAGATCCTAGAAGCGTGGAAGAGGTGATATCTTTCATGGGTTTGATAGGCTATTACAGGAGGTTCATCAAGAAATTAACGCAGATTTTTTATCCTATCGCATCATTGCAGAGGAAAGGTAAGAAGTTCGAATGGACAGAGGAGTGTGAGGCTAGCTTTGAGCAACTTAAACAATCGTTGACACATGCACCAGTGCTACAGATTGCAGATTCTAACAAAAAGTTCATGGTATGCACAGATGCTTGCAAGAGAGGGCTTGGTGGAGTCCTTATGAAGGATGGACAAGTGGTATGCTATGAGTCTCAGAAACTAAACAAGCACAAGAAGAACTACCCGACACATGATCTTGAGTTAGCAACGATCATACATGCATTGAAGATGTGGAGACACTATCTTCTTGGCAGGAGGTTTATACTAACGAGTGATCATATTGGGTTGAGGTATTTATTTGACCAGCCAAGTCTGAACACCAAACAAGCTAGATGGTTGGCCACGATCAACAAGTTTGATTTCGAGATCAGGTACATCAAAGGTAAAGAAAACAAGGTGGCATATGCTCTCAGCAGATGGGTATAGGTACATCACTTGGAAACTATGAGCTCCTATGGGACAGACTTACATGATAGGATCTTACAAGCAGGTCAGCAGGATGTTAGGTATATGGAGATTGTGCACAGGTTGCAACAAGGTGTTTCTACAGGTACAGGTGATAGTACAAGTATAGGTACATGTACAAGAACATGTACAGGTAGCAGTATAGGTACAGACACATGTACAGGTGCAAGTATAGGTGCAGGTGCACAGGGTATGGATTATTGTCTTACAATAGATGGGTTGGTTAGGTTCTGAGACAGGATATATGTACTGGATAGGAATGAGCTCAAGAAGGTGATCTTAAGGGAGTTTCATACGAAACCATATTCAGGTCTCCCAGGTTACCATAAGACACTAACAACGGTGAAGATATTCTACTATTGGCCGAATTTGAAGAGGGATGTAGCAGATTTTGTGGCGACGTGTTTCGACTGTCAGCGAGTGGAAGTAGAGTGTAAACATATAGGTGGACTGCTACAGTCAATCAGGATTCCAGAATGGAAATGGGAGGTTATTTCCATGGATTTAATCATAGGGTTACCAAAGATAATGAGACAACATGATTCCATCATAGTCATTATGGATAGGTTAACAGAGGTTGCACACTACATTCCAGTGAAGTCTACATTCTTAGATAGCGATGTGGTACAGGTATTAATCAGAGATGTGGTTACACTACACGGTGTTCCAAAGGATATTGTGTCAAACAGGGATGCGAAGTTCACTTCCAAGTTTTGGAAGGAGTTATTTGCAGGTTTGGGCATAGAGATGACCTTCAAAACAACTTATCATTCGTAGACAAATGGACAAACAAAGAGGGTCAACGAGATATTAGAGGATATGTGG
This sequence comes from Pinus taeda, assembly GCA_000404065.3. Taxonomy (NCBI): domain Eukaryota; kingdom Viridiplantae; phylum Streptophyta; class Pinopsida; order Pinales; family Pinaceae; genus Pinus; species Pinus taeda. The sequence continues at coordinate 17,436 of APFE031133695.1, forward strand.
AGGATGTATGTGATGCATCAGCAGTGGAAGTGGGAAGACTATCTCCCTTTGGTAGAGTTCACATACAACAACGGTTGTCAGGAGTCATTGAGGATGAGTCCTTTTGAGGCATTGTATGGGTGGAGTTGTAGCACTCCCATCAGTTGCAGTGATATGGTTAGTAGGGTATTTATTGGACCAGATATTTTGGTAGACATGGAATAGGAAATGCAGGTGATCAAGAAGAATCTAAAGGAAGCACAAGATAGGCAAAAGATTTATGTAGATAGGAACAGGTTGTTCAAGGAGTTCCAGGTTGGGGAACATGTGTACTTCCACATCAAACCGAATGCAGATTGGATCATGTGCCAAGTTGGCACCACGGTTTTGTGAACTCTTTAGTGTCATTGAGAGAATTGGGCCAATATCCTATCGACTTGCACTGCCTCCGACACTGAAATTCCATGATGTTTCCCATGTATCTTTGCATAAGAAGTATGTTAAGGATGTTGATAATGTGATTGACTAGTCTGTATTGCAGGGGGAACCAGATGGAGAATTCCAGCCAGATCCTCTGTGTATATTGTAGAAAAAGGTGCTCATGCTTCAGAACTAAGCAATTGAGCAAGTTAAAGTGCACGGAAGCACTTTGGGCTATGTATCGTTCCTCGTTTTCCAGTTGAGGCAAAGCAGCTTCGATATGGTGGTTTGGTATATGCTTTGATATGATGTTTGGGTATATGCTTTGATATGGTGTTTTGGTATATGCTTAGATATGGTGTTTGGTATATGTTTTGATATATGTTTTGGTATATGATTTGGTATATGTTTTTGGGTATATAGTTTTGGTGATGTTGCTATATGTACATATGTATATGGATGTAAATACCGCCATGAGCTACATTATAAAGTTCCACTACGCGGTATGGGTGTCATGTCATTATGATTATGTTATCATGTTACTATGTTATCATGTGGTTATGTTATCATGATGTGATTATGTTGTCATGTAGGTTGGCACTCAACCAGATGATCATTGTAAATACTATAATGAGCTATGTTATAAAGCTCCAGTATGCAGTATGTTGTCATGATGTTTTGTTTTAAGCAAATCTTTCATTATAAATACTGCATCGAGCTATGTTATAAAGCTCCATGATCATTATGTCTTCTTGTAGTAGGTTGTTGAGGTATATGTGTGATTGAATAGCGAGGACAGTGTCCCCAAAGGGGGAGGGTTCTATAGCAGCCCTGGTGAAAATTCTGTTGGAAATAATACTGAGAGGGGGGGGGGTGAATCAGTATTATCAAATCAGTAAAACTTTTTCTATTCCATACTTAGATACATATACGCTACTTCAGTTAAGTGAACCCACGTGTATACGCAACTGTGTCTAAAGCAACGAGCGTATATCCAGATTATTTATGATTCAGATAATCCATTACATGTTGATCTTTAGTTAATGCATTAGAACTTCATTGACCATATGAACAGTAAACAGAAGCAGTAAAACAGAACAAGAAGCACACATGAACACCATGATATAAGGTGGAAACCCAATGTGGGTGAAAACCACCTGCTGCAATTTGTTTCTATCTTCCTTTAATAAGAAACTTCTTTTACAATGTACTGGTGCAGTCCTTTACCAGTACGCAGGTTGCAACCTGCAGAGATCTACAGCCCTCTCTCGTTCTCCAGCTTCTTCTGGAAGGGAGCTACAACCCCCATAGTTCTTGTACTAGCTAAGATACTAGTACGTAGGCGCCAACCTACAATCTTCTCTCCTCTAGGTACCACGTTTCATAAATTTTCAAACTGGATACACTGAAGCACAACTCTATAATTTGAAGGCCACGTTTCATCCAATTTTCATACTGGACCCATCAATATCATTGAAGCACACAATCAATCAACACTAGCATTATCAATCTCTGAATCACCCAATACTGAATCACTGAACCCTATTAACAAAAGCAGTCACCAGAACACAGAGCAGAACCCTGAACTCTGCAACACTATTCAGAACCAACTGTATCTTCAAAATCATGCATTAAAGTTCATACGCTACTTGGACAAACCAAACCCACGTACATACGTGCTTTTACCAAAGCCAACCCGCGTACAGATCTATAAATATTCAATCATGACTCGCAGTGATTTCAAACTTAAGTTATACCCAGTTCAGATCATTACATGCGTCAGTATACATATCTAGAATAAACATAATCAATCATATAGAGATAGTTCATTTCAAACCATTTGATCCTGATCTATCCTTAGATCTTGTTCTTCATCAACTTGTGAGATCCCTCCTTAGCTTAGATCAAGCAACCCATAACTTGCATACTGGATCTCATCCTTCATCAGATATTCAAGACTTTTTCAATACATTTGCCTAATGATCTTCTTCTCCTTTTATAGTCTTAGGCCTTTTACAATACCACGGTCCAAAACCATAACAAACCAATACCATGAACCCAATACTAGGGATCAACACATCTGACGAGATACTACGGTCCAAAATCATAGGTTCAAATAGAAAGGACTAACTACCATGGACCAAAAGTAAGTTTTCCCATATGTACGCGCTTTTCCGTGCATGGAAGTGCATGCATATGCATACGCGACTTCTGATCAACAATCCCGCGTGTATACGCATTTTTGTATATAGATAACTTGCGAGTATAACCTACGTGTATACCCTACTTGGTATATAGTGAACCTGCGTATATACGTGACTTGGTACATAGTGAACCTGCGTAAAACCTGCCTCTGTACGCGACTTGGTATATAGTGAACCTGCGTGTATACTCAGCTTTCTTCATTCTTTGTGATCTGATCATCAATTCTTTGCTACTGAACTGCTGCACTATAATCTGTCATCTTGCCATCAAGGACAACACTTGTATCATAATGCCAACAATCTCCCCCTTTGGACTTGATGGCAAAGCTAATCTTGTCACACTTAGAACTACCATCTGATGCATTTGGGTTGTCCTGCATCCCATGCATTCAGCCACATCTGATATCTCTTCTGTAGATTCATCTAGTTATATGTAAGTGAGATGATCTTCTATGAGAGGGTTGCCATCAAGTGCAACACATGCACCATAATGCCAAAAATCTCCCCCTTTGGACTTGATGGAAACAACACCAAATCACTCTCCCCCTTTGACATCAAGGGCAAAGGGCGAACCAAGATACTCTCTTTCTTTGATAAACATTCCGCTGTCCATACTCCCCCTAAGTACCTGCTGAGGTCTCTGAATGAGCTCCCCCTTTGTATATGCCAATGTGTACCAATCTGTCCATGCTCCCCTTGAGTACATGTTGAGTCTCTGTACTGCTGAAATGTGATGTTCATGCTCCCCTTGAGCATAAGCAAGATCTGCAAAAAGATGTTCTATAAGAAGAACATGACTCTATACATTATAATAGACCTTCCTATCACCAAAAGATTCAATACATACATCCATATGATGACCAAATACATTACATCTTCATCCTAGGCATAGTGGGGAAATCATCATAGGCCTTTACATGACCTTGACACCATAAAAGAGATAAAACAAGAACATTACATTATCCATCCTAGGCATAGTGGGGAAACCAACATAGGCCGTTACATGACCTTGACACCATAAAAGAGATACTACAAAAGAGATACATGACATAGAGACGAAGTATCAAGACTTATGAGAGTCACCAACAACTGATAGCAGCAGCATCTGTTAATCACCATTCAGATCAAGATTTCCTTCTATTCTTTCTCTGCCTTCGTTCTTCCTGAAATCAACAATAGCTGTGAACTAGAACCAAAAGCTTCTAAGATAATGCCAACAATGCATCATTAGAAGTTAATCTGCTCCCCCTGAAGTTTTTCCAGATGGTCTCTATTATCAGACCCATATCAGACTCATCTCACCCTGATTCTGGCTCACTGAAATTATTCAAACCGACATGTACACGACTGTATCCATAGGATCACGAGTATATACGTGGATATTCCTCGTAAGACTCGCGTATAACTACTTCCAGATCAGTAACCTGTAAGATTCCTATGACAAGGTATGACTGCATATTGATATCAGCTCATCATATAAAATCATTCACATTATATCATATGTGTATAGCCAACAAGATCATCCATGTATCATCTCTTGGGAATATCTGCATCAATCAACATATAGATAAGAAATCATCATCGTCATGTCTCCAACTACCAGCTTTGTGTATCCAGCACTGCCATCAGCATCAACAATCCTCATTCATAAGGTCTCCAAGTACTATAGGAATCCTGCATCATATTATATGAAGAGTGTGAGTTCAAGCTTTGTATTTCTCCTTGTCCTTGTGAGGATCACCATGTAAGTATCATATATGCACCATCAATCCACAAATATGATCTAAACATCAACTATGTAACCGCAAGAATCATATGAGATAGACAACTCATAACCACATCATAGCAAGATATATCATTTAGCCATATAAGTATCATCATCAAGGACTATTAACCATAATGCCAACAATGCTTTGTTAAAGGCATGTACTTCCCCTCAACAAGTGCCATATGTTTGCTGTTAGATCTGAACATGCATATATCAGCAACAAGTATCAAGACATTATCATCATCAAGTTAGGATCAAAATACTTCTAAACATCTTACAAGAATCAAGACATTTCCACTCATCCTCAGCAGACTGTAACTATAACCAATAAAGAAAATAATGGACTAAAACATATCAGACCCCTTTTCTGAGCCTATCCCCGCTGCTTTTCTTCAGACTGACATATACGCGACTTTTCAGTGTATAACTCGCGTATATACGCGACTTTCATCTATGAAACTTGCGTATGAGATTTAGGGCACTGAAGATTAACACTTTCAGCTCCCCCTGAGTCAGTTATGTCTGTGTTGTGCTGAGCATCCTGTGTTGTGCCACATCTTTCTGACTGAACTTCCTTCTTCTTCCACACTTTCAAGCATGTTGATGTTTTCTCCTTTTGGTGTGGTGACCGAAACTTCTTCCTGCATTCCTTTGCTATATGTCCAAACTTGTTACATGCATAACATCTCATATGTTTCATATTCCTCCTGTAACAATCAACAGCTTTGTGACCATACATATTGCAAGCAAAACAATATCCATAAAGTACCTTGAATAAGATGATCTTTCTGCATGATGGTCTTGAACCCTTCTTCTTCTGCAACTAGCTACAACATGTCCAAGATTATGACATACATAACATTCAATATTATTCATCTGAGTAAATGGCCGACTATTACTTCCATAGTAAGGAGTAAAAGATTTTCTTTTAAGAATTTCTTTCCTTGGTTGTTGATGGGGTTGACCTCTTATCTCCTTGTTGATCATTTTAGATTTCTCTTTAGAGTTCCTTGCTTCACCTTGTGCACTAGATTCTCCTTCAACCGATTCATGAAAACCAAGTCCAGTCTTGATAGAAGGAGACCTTTGACTACTAAGAATATCATCCAAGAATTTAGTATTATCTTGAAATCGTAAAAGCTTATCCTTATCTTCTAATTTACCTGTCAAGATATTTACCTCAACTTGATGTTGCTCTTCCTTTTCAAGACATTGCTTTTTCAAAATTTCTTCTGACTTTCTTCCTTCTTCCACTTGTTGCCTTAGATTGAGTATCTCCTTTTCTTGTTCTTCATTTACATTCTGCAACATTTGACGAACTCTGGAGGAACATTCCAGCTGTGATTCATGTTTTTCAATAGTTTGGAGTAGATCTTTATTCTTCCTTTTGGCTTCTTCAAGTTCTTCTTTTAGTGAGAGGGTTGTAGCTTCAAGACCTTCATAATCACTGCATCTATCTCTGAGATTCTTGATTGTTGTGTTGTTTTCATTGACTTCTTTTCTTAGAGGTGTTACTTCATCATGCATCTTTTGAAGTTTGTCCTTGTAGGACTTCCTTATCTTACTTTCTTCCTCTGGTTTTTCATGTAGCAACATTAGATATTTGTCCGTGAATAACTTCAGGTTGGCTTTCAGTTTGGTAGTTTCTTCTTTGAAGTCGTATTCCCTTTTGTTCAATAGATCTTGTTGATCTTTGATTGTGTCTGAAAGCCTTTTAAATTCTGCCTCTATTTGATATCTCTCTTGTTCACCCATAAGAGCAAGTTCAGTTGTTTCACATTCCCTATTGTTCAAAAGATCTTGTTTATCTTTGATTATGTCTGAAAGCCTTTTAAATTTTGCCTCTATTTGAAATCTTTCTTATTCACCCATAAGAGCAAGTTCCGTTGTTTCACTATCACTTTCATCTCTTCCATTTGGAAAGATAGCTGGAACATCAGAGGATAGCAAATTCATACCTGATAGTTCATCTGAATCTGAATCTGAATCTGAAGAGCTTCTTATGCCTAATCCCCAATCAATTCTCCCACTGTCATAGTTCTTTAGAGATGTCTTCTTCTTCTTCGGTGCTTTCTTCTTAAGCTTCTTTCCCATTGTTCCACGGATCTCCTTCAAGCGATCAAGCTTCTTCAGAAGGACCTTCTATGATACCAATTGTTGGAAATAATACTGAGAGGGGGGTGAATCAGTATTATCAGATCAGTAAAACTTTTTCATTTTCTTACTCAGATTCATATACGCTACTTCTGTTAAGGATATCCGCGTGTATACGCGACTGTGTCTAAAGAAACTAGCGTATATCCAGATTATTTATAAGTTAGATAATCCATTACATGTTGATCTTTAGATAATGCATCAGAACTTCATTGACCATATGAACAGTAAACATAAGCAATAAACAGAACAGATCATCACACACAAGAAGCACTCATGAACACCATGATATAAGGTGGAAACCCAATGTGGGTGAAAACCACCTGCTGTAATTTGTTTCTATCTTCCTTTAATAAGAAACTTCTTGTACAATGTACTGGTGCAGTCCTTTACCAGTACGTAGGCTGCAACCTACAGAGAGCTATAACCCTCTCTCTTTCTCCAGCTTCTCCTGGAAGGGAGCTACAACCCCCATAGTTCTTGTACTAGCTAAGATACTAGTACGTAGGCGCCGACCTACAATCTTCTCTCCTCCAGGTACCAC
>APFE031133697.1:0-16581 GCA_000404065.3 Pinus taeda
TTGCCTTCAAAAAGGAAGAAATTGCATTGCAATTGAAAAAGATTCAATACAGTGCAATTTCATTTAGCAAAGAATTAATGCTCTTTAATTTCTTCCAAACACAATGCAAGAAATTGGGTTGAAGAAAGGGGACTTTAGTGAATCATGTGTGGCAAAAAAGGCAAAGGAACCCCAACTACCATTACATGGAATGTTTGGAAAGACATACATTAGGAGATTCACAGGCATCAAAGATCCATTAGAAGAGGAAAATGAGCAAAAGGAAATAGAAAATATTGTGGAAGAAGACAATGATGAAACTCTAGAGGATGAAGAGTTTGGATTACGTGACATTATTGATTAAATTTAAGTTATGCTTGGAAATCAAGTTCATTTTTTGTAACTATTAATTAGTTATACTTGTAATGTTTTGAATTTGACATTTTATGAGAAGAATAAGTATTCAATTATTATTGTTATATGTTTAATATTTGTATTATGTGATTTTCACTTTAATTTTTATGTGAATCATTATTGTTTGAAAAAAATTGTGATTATTATTATTTTTTGACATGAAATACATCAAAAATGCTATTTTTTAAACCATTTTTTGCTAAATTTTTCCTATATATTTTTTTATTTGACATGTCATTCTTAGCAAAAAAATCTCAAAATGTGTAATGTTTTTGTTATATTTATATTCAAAATGTGTATTTTATGTCAACTATTAAAAATTATTGTTTTTTTAGAGACAATTATTTGTTGTGCATTGAAATATTAATTAACGATAATATAAATATATAGAAGATCGAAACTTTAAAATATCGAGTTTTTTTAAATATGCAAAAAGATAAAGATCTCACTACAAAAAAAAATGAAAAGAAAAACAAAAAATATGAAGAAGACAACTACTTCAAAATTTGTTAAATTTAGAAAATAATTATTCACATTTAATACATTAGAAAATTTAAAGTCAGAAAATAAGTCTTCTAAAAAAAGGGCTTGACGCCGCATCAACACTTTTTAAAATCAACATGAAAATCACTAACATTTTAAAAATAATGTACATAAGAAAATTTAAAGTGTCAAAAAATAGGCTAAAAAAATATATATGTATATGTATTATGAATCAACACTTTTCAAAATCGGTTGATTTTTTTGCTACCTCAAAAAAACAGGTAATTGACACGGTTCTCGTTTCAAAGTTTATATTGTTTTATCTTAAGCATGTTGCTACTGGAGAAGTAAAACAAATTGGTGTTGAGGTTAAAAATATCTACAAGCTAGAGGTGGATGCATGTGCTGCATTGAGCAACAAGGCAAAACATGTTCAGGGCTGAGGTGTTGGATAGCTTTGGCATAGACATATGGGACACCTACACCATGGAGCCTTGAAAATAACGCAACCAATCACCACTTGACTTCCAAAATGCACCCTTGATCGACATGATGTGTGCAAGGGATGCACTATTGGAAAATATGTTAAATCCTCCTTCTAGGGCCAAGATAGCATAGCTGACCCCATCCTGGAGCGAGTTCACTCATATGTGTGTGGACCATTTTGCTACAGTATCAGTTGCTAAGAAAATGTATTATGTCATCGCAATAGTTGGTTTTCCCATAAATGTTGGATCTATTTTATGTAGAATAAAGATGAGGTTTATTCAAAGGTTGTTGAATTAAAATCCTTAGTTGAAAATGAGACTGGAAAGAAAATTAAATCCCTTAAAGTGATAATGGAGGAGAGTAAGTGTCTAATTCCTTCAAACAATTATGTGCGAAGGAGGGTATTAGAAGGGATTTGGCTGCACCCCACAACCCACAACAAAATAGGATTGTAGAGAGGAGAAATGGAAGCATTGTAAGAGTTGTTAAAGCAATGTTGCATAACCAGGGATTGCCACTATACTTGTGGGAAGAAGCATGCAATACAACTATTTATTTACATAATAGGAGCCCTCACAAAATTCTTGGGATGATTACACCTGAAGAGGCTTTCACTGGGAGGAAGCCAAATGTCTCCCATTTTTTCATTTTTGGATCCATGATCTATTGTCATGTCTCCAAAGATAGCAGGAAAAATTTGGAGCCCACTACAGGAAAGGGGGATCTTTGTAGGATACAAAGAGACACCTCAAATTTATCGGTTGTACATTCCCTCACTCAGGATAACTGTTATGAGGATGGATGTGAGATTTGATGAGGATAAATCCATGTGGAGTTCTTTAGTGCAAGAGTTGAGCATACCACCAGAGGAGGAGCTTCTAGCTCCAAAGGAGGAGTATTAATCAAATCAAAATATGTTGGGGAGCAACCATATGTGGAGGAGAAGAGAGCAAGTTGAGTCGAGGAACCCACTCACACAGAGCCTTCTAGAGAAGGAAGAAAGAGAACCAAGGCGGATGATAGTTTGGTGCAGGAAGCTCAAGAGCAAGTTGGAGCTCTTACCTCCTTGCACAGATAAAGGAGATCACTAGAAAAATATACCAGATATATGGCACTCATGTCAAATTTGATTGATTATGATCCATCTTCTTTTGAAGAGGCGGTTTACCAACAAGTGAGGGTAGATTCCATGGTGGAGGAGTATGACTCCATCATGAAGAATGATGTTTGGGAGGTTGTACCGAGACCCGAGGACAAATTTTTTATTCATTCCATATGGGTGTATAAGGAGAAACATGCAGTTGATGGCAGTGTTGAGAAGTACAAGGTCACATTGACGAAATTTAGGGAAACAGACCTGACCCCCTTTACCTACTAAATTTTCCGCCACTAATATCTTCATGATTATGATTAATCACTGATAAAGGAGACATATTGCGACTTCATTACAGATAAGGGAGGTAGATTGCACACTAAATATTGACTAGCGATGCAATGTGGCGCATATGAATTGAGTAAATTGATTAAAGGATAATGAAGTATCATACATGTATTCATTTAATAATGTTTGTTTGTTTCAATTTAGATACCTCCGCTCCTTGATGAATGATAAATAATTCAACTAAAGGTTGTATGCCTCTTCACTCAAATGGGTATGAATTCTACCCACCACCAAACTCGTAGCAAATATGTCTTGCAATTTGTAAATACATACACAATGGAAACATTTTTGATAGAAACAAGCATTGACATGAATATGCAAACAAAAATATTCTCATAATGATTTCACCCATATATCATCATAGTGTCAGCTAATTCAACTAGTGGGGTAGCTCAAATCTTCATCAAGGAGATAGTGAAGTTGCATTGTGTTCCGAGGACGATCATATCAGACAGAGATGCCAAGTTCACTTCCAGATATTGGAAGAAGTTGTTTACATGCTTGGGGACAGAGTTAGCTTTCAGTCAAGCTTATCATCCACAGATAAATGAATAGATGGAGAGGGTTAGCAACATTCTTGAGGACATGTTGAGGATGTATGTCATGCATGAGTAGAGGAAGTGGGAAGATTATCTTGCACTGGTGGTATTTGCATATAATAATGGGTATTAGGAATCCTTGAGGATGAGTCCATTTGAAGTTATTTATGGGCGGAATTGTAATACTCCTATCAGATGGAGTGATCAAGTGAACAGGGTTTTGATTGGACTAGATATGTTGGCTAAGATGGAATAGGAGATGCGAATTATTAAGAGGAATTTGAAGGAAACATAAGACATACATAAGAATTATGCAAATTAACACAGATCATTCAAGGAGTTTCGGTTTGGGGAGCATGTGTACTTGCGCATCAAGCCCAAGAGGAGCTCCTTGAGGGTTGGGTCATGTGCCAAGATGACACCTCGATATTGAGATCCTTTAAAAATCATTGAGAGGATTGGACCAGTGACCTACAGATTTGCATTGCTGCCAGCAATGAAAATCCATGATGTGTTTCATGTTTCATTACTTAAAAAATATGTGCAAGATGTTGATCATGTGATTGATTGGTCTATATTACAGGTGAAACCAGAGAGAGAGTTCCAACCAGAACCTCAATGCATCTCATAGCAGAAACAATTCATGCTCCAAAATTGAGCAATAGAGCAAGTTAAAGTGTAGTGGAAGCATTTTAGGCTCGATGAAGCTACATGGGAGATGATTAATCAAATGCGAGCATTGTATCATTCATTATTTGTTGGTTCTATTTGTTAGTTCTAGCAAATGAGTTTTTAATATATATATAAATATATATATAATATAGTGTTATTGTAAATACTGCAATGAGTTGTGTTATAAAACTTCAATAAGTGGTATGTTTGTTTTGTTTTTCAACAATATGTCATTGTAAATAATGCATTGAGCTATGCTATAAATCTCCATAGGAAGTATTTTTTGTTTTCAATGGTTTTCTGGTCACAAGCGTCATAGAACACTGAGGATGATGTTCCCCTAAGGGGGAGGGGTTTGTAACAGTCCCGAGTTAAAGTTTCATGTAATAAAGGATAATAAAGGAAAAAGAATAAGGACAAAGTCATATGACACGTATTTCAAATTGAATGTTGGGAAAACACTATAGTGGGCATCACTTGTGGTTTATTATGGCTATGGAAATTGACAAAGGCATTGGCAAAGATAGAGACAATAATTGACATTTAATTATGATAAATAAAGAAAATTGGAGAACATGAAAGTGAAGAGACACAAATTTGCATGGAAGGGAAATTAGAGGAAAAATGAAGGAAAATGAAGAAAAAGGAAAATCAATGATAAAAAAGCATCAGAGAATTAGTTCACAAGTTTTGATCAGTTTAGTTTTTGTCAGTTCAACTTTGGTTCTCTCCTTTCATTCTCTCATACTCTTGCACACTTAGAGTATTCTTGGAGCACTTTAGCATTCACTTGGATTTGGAGAAAGAAAAGCAAGTAAGCAAAGGAAGTGAAAGGACAAGAAAAGGAAAGCGAAAGAAAGTAATGAGAAGAGTGCATCAATAGTTTCAATAGGAAAGTTTTGCAGGTAACAAGTTGTATGTGTGATTTCCTTGATGGGATGTGAATACATTGTAAATGTGTTTGTTTATTTCGTTCATTTTTTGTCATTAGCATGTGTTTTACTTGGTTTGACAATGGTTTCAGCCTTGCGTTGCATATCTTGGATAGCCATGGCGTGATGAGATTCATTTTTGGTTGAGATTTGGATTTCCAAAAGGTTTTGGAACCAGGTGAGGTGGTCTCAAGAAAATCCCAAGGGTTGGGGGTGGAGATGATTTTCTCTAGAAAACCCTCGATAGGTGGGTGGAGACAAGAAAATTTCTCAAAGCATGGTGAAAGAATTCTAAGGCATCCAAGCTTGATTTGGTTTTGTGATCTTGAGACCGGTTTAGATGAGATCACAGTAGCTTGAAAGTGAAGCATGTTTGGTTATGACTTTGTTTATCCCATGAAATCCTACATTCATGCTTGGAATATGGCACATGAATGATTGACTAAAAGAAATATTCAATTCATCCCAATCTATGGTCGAGTGGTATGTGGGAGTTCTTGACTTGGTTGGTTTTTGTATATGTTAATAGGGACTCTTTTTCCATTGTGATCAATGAGCACATGTACTTGTTATTATGTTGATTTTATGGTAGATCTTTCATGGTCTCTATTCTGGTTATTTACTCTTGGTCATATGCTCAGTTATATGGCGTTCTTTTACTATGGCTCTTGTTTATGATTTGATATTTTATTGAATGGTTGATGAATGCATGGGCTAAAAAGAATTGTTGCAGCTAACTTGAGAGGGCACTGAGCCTTCTTGGTAATTCTCATATACAGTATAAAAGTTTATTATTGGATATGCATTCATGATCTACAGCTTATAATTTTACCATATGTTTGACGAAATGTCTATTGTATACTAGACTTATTCTGGTCAAGATCTTGTTCAAGCTTTGAATGGTTAGCCTTGTCATCATGTTATTTATGATCCTAGGAAGTTACAGACAATTCTAGGCAGTGGTCTAGAGGCTTTCTTGAAAAAGTGGCATAGATCTCATGACCACAACCACAAAACAAGGATTTTTGGGCTATAACCATGCACATGCATGCTTTTGGGTGCAGTTGGAGCCTCATAACCGCACACACAGTGTGTCAATGGTACGATTGGGAGGTAAAGTCAGTGAAAATGATAGTTTTACTAAATATTTGAGTGTTATTTTGTTGCAACTAAATATTTTGTGTTTAATATCTAACAATAAATAATTCAAGAAGTTCACGAAAATACTCATAGATCAGCAAAGATTGAATAACAAAAGTAGATGTATTAACTCACTATTAATGTAATTCATACTCCATTCAATTACTCTTAGTGTAAGCTAAAGATTATATTTTTATTATGCAATAAGGCACTGTATAGAATCATTATGAGGACTAAAGGTGCAAAAACCTGGCCTTTAAACTTGAATGAAGAATGCAACTATTAGACGGGGAAGAATTCCAAAATAATTTTATTCGTTGAGAAAATATCCAAATGATAGAGGTACATGCCAAATGTGAATATTGAGCAAGGACTATTGTAGATACTCATGACACTGCTTATGTATTAGTGTGGAGACCTCTGGATGTGCAACAACATAATAGCCAAAAAAATGTAGGTTAAGCTATTAATAACAAGAAAGTGTTGCTAGACCATGTAAAGGTTCTTACATGTGACATGTGGTGCTAAGTCAAAACCATAATAACTATGAACTATGATGGTCAAAAACTCCATAATTGCTAGGTAAAACCCGATTTATTAGTGTTCCTATGTGAGTCATGTTGGAGTTGTGTTGACTAGGGGAAATCCTATCCATCACTCATGTAGCTCAAGTAGGGTTTTTGTAGAGTTGCATGTTACATTGTCTCTTTGGTCATCATCACCTCTCTTCAAAGATATACATCGTCCCTTTGAAATAATTGAAATGGTAGAAACAAAAAAATGGTATGCTAAATCAAGTGGGGTTAATTACATCTAAAGCCCATGAGTAGCAATAGGAAGTGGAAAAGAAATTCCTGAAGATTCAACCAATCCAAGTGTGTTCCAAGTATATTAAATGCACTCCAAATGTATGAATGGATGATAAATAAAATGTATAAATGTATGATAAATTAAGAAAGAACATACAAAGTCAAGAGTTAGATGCACATAAGGTTTCAAAAATGCAATGGAATTTAAGAATAAACAAAGATAGCAAGAGAAGTTGGAAAACACTAAAAGAAGCTACATGACTATTAAAATTAACATATAAACAAGTGATAAACATATCTAGCAAAAAAATCAAGATAATGAGTAATTCCTTAACTCTTCTCTTGCTATAATGATATATTTAGTAATATTGAGAGGTTAAGATACGGTTATATAGTGAAGCTAGTCCATCCTAATATATGCAAGATTTTATGATGGTTATGTGGCTAATGATGGATTATATAACCAAGAAATGGATGATGGCATGGGAAATGGTTTGGCCACCATATTTAAAATTGAAAACTCTCAACCACCATGAGATTAAAGCTTTTTCCCATATCCTCACTAGTTTTCACTACTTGTAACACCCCAAAACCCAATGCATCAAAATAGAACAAAAAACAAGGGGTCCCTAAGGATTATGATTTGGGTGAAATGAGAATATTCACATAGTAAAACAAAAAGAAAATTAATAAAAGACCTCAACAATATTCTAGAGAGGAAATTACATCAAATAAAAAATATGAGATGGGCGCTCTATTAATGCATGCATTTGGAAAAGTCTCCACACCTATAACTTCAACACCAATAAAATGGAAAACCATTTTTGTTATGTTGTGAGCTAAGAAACTGGATTCGTCCAAACCCCCTGGCATGTCTTGAATCCCACAAATCAAACATGATTCATTGGGGCACGTGTCTGACATGCCCTACAGAGTGGGATTTTAGGGACACGTGAATCCCAACGTGTCCTGATTTCCAGACACGTGTCCCCTAAAAAAGTGTTTCGTGTAGCCAATAAAGCTCAATTTGGGATATTTTGGCACTCATTATTAAGTGTGTCTTTCGTTGTGAGTGTGTGGGAGCTTGTAGCAAAGGTTTTGGGAGAATTTTGGAGGTGATTCAAACAACATGTAAATGCATTTTTCTTTTTACTTTTTGCATTTTTATTACAACGTTTTGCATGTTGTTATAAACATATTTGGGCACTGCAACCCCAGTCATATATGTCCATAAACCAAGGGCTTTTGAGTCCCTAAAAGTGTTGTTTCATACCCTAAAGGAACAAGGTCAGCTGATTACATAATTTCCCAGAAGTTCTCCATGAAAAACTACTCAGAACTGGTCAAAACTGGATCATCTCACTTGCTCCATGGTTAGGGTGTGATGCATCACACCTACTACACACGGGAGGTGCGATGCATACTGAAAAGTCCTTCTATAGAGTGCGATGAGCAAGAATAGACAAACGGCAAAGATAGTTTGCTAGGTGGATGATTAAAGAATCTTCTAGAAACTTCTCATATGACATTTGCCTCTCAAAATTTGCCCAGGCATGAGTAAGAGATCAATGAAATCTCCAAGTGGAACCAAGAACTATCAATGGAATGACACTAATCAAAATCCCAGAAGCTGACTCACCCCCCTGCAATCATCTATATATGGATCCCTCATCTCAGAGATCCAAAGGCTGGAATCTTGTATCTTGTAAGGAAGTGTTGTTGGTTCCCTGGTGGAATATCATAGTGTTGGGTGATCTAAGATTTTCATGAGGCGAAAAAGGGCTTTCATGCTGGGAGGATGACGCTGGGTCAGATCAATGGGTTGTAATCCTCTCTTCTAATCTTTATATCAATAAAGTTATTCAAGTCTTCCTCCACATTCTTGTATGTCTGATAATATATGCATTTGTGTGGTCAAGATATATCTGGTCCTATATTGTTTATGATTGTAGATCTCTACACTTTGAAGGTATTATATTGCTTTGATTTTACAGGTACTCTTTGAAGCGGATTAATCAAGGAAGGAGCGCCAAAGATCCGTCAAAGGGGAGAAGGAACAAGCAGGGAACGAAGCGAAAGATTGAGGTTGGTATTTTTTGCTCTTCTCCTATCTACTGCTTGTAAAGGAAAATGAAAGTAAATTTAATCCGTTTGTTTCTAAGATAGCTACCTGTCTTAGTGGGACTAGAAATTCTGTATAGACACTAGATTTCCCGATAACAAAATGGCGACTCCACTGGCGAGCAAATAGCTTGTTTGCTTGTCTATATTTTTTTGCTTTATAAACTTACAGACGGAGCCTGAAGTCAAGCCAGCTAGCATTCGAACTGCATTTGCTATGCAAGTGCAAAGTAGATCAATGCTGCTTTAGTTTATCTCCGAGTTTTGTTTATAAACTAAACAATTGATTTGCAAACATCCTAATTGCCCTGGTGGTGGCTCAAGTAGCCTCATTAAATCAGCCCCTGTGATTTGCATTTATTGACTATCATTAGCTCGGCTTAAATCCTTGAACTAAGCTGCACACTGTGACCAAGAACCAAATTGAAGTCTCGTCCCTGGACCATCGCACCTTCTCCTCTTGGGAATATGGATGCATCGCACCTCCCGTGTGCAGTAGGTGGGATGCATCGCTCTTTCCCTGTGTTACAGGTGCAATGATCAGATACGACTTCTTCTGCTTCCATATTTTGGTTTTTGTTCACTCTATTCAACTTTATTCAGGAGTTTTGTTGTTTGTCATCAGTATACCACTGTAGAATCTCCCTTCCTTTTCATGATTCAGCCTCCATAGTACAAAGAACTATAAATGCTTTTATCTATTGTTTTCCATTTACGGTTCTCCTTTACAAAGAAGTAACGTAATCAAACTGTCGTCTTTTGATTTGGAAGTGTCGCAAGTGTTGTTTTCAGTCCAAGAAAAGAATCCCACTGTTCTTGATGGTCGATTACACTGTTACTCTTGTATTTGATTTGAATTAATAATTTTTCAAGTGTCGAAAGCAGTTTTCGATTCAAAATCGCAAAGTGTCGTCATTATCTTCCTTTCGTCTTTTGAAGAGAAAATCGTTAGCACTGTCGCTAGAAACGATTCAGATTTGTACTTAGCATTCTTTTTGTCATTCACACATTAAGAAAGCGAAAACAAATACATGCATGTGCATTTTCATTTAAACTGCTTGTTGATTTTGATTTAGAACATTGCATCTAGTGTGTGCTCTCTGCTCTATGTTGGAAGAATCCCACTTCTCTTTCTTTAGTAGATAGGATTTTCATTTCAAAAGAAGATTAAACGATTGTTTATCATCTTAGATTGCATTTTAGGAATTGTATATCTACATCACGCGGTGAACCTGAAAGGAAAACTTCTTAAGAAAGATCAACTGTAAAATAAATTCAATGAACATAAAAATTCTTTGGAATCTAATGCACAACATTTAGAAGTCTAAGCTAGAGACGTATTCCAACGACATAAAGCCTAGTAACTATCGCTTTCATTGTAGGTTGGGTGATTCCTCCTCTTTGAGACGACAAGTGCCAATAGGACTTGTGCTCCCATGTACCGTCGAGTATATATTGGGAGACCACAATAGGCTATATCCTTTATCCTTAGGAAGCTGTGTCTGTCGCCCTATCGATCGCAATGCACTGAACACAGCATTCGGGAAGATTGACTGCCATACTGTAAAAAGTATTCTGCAGTTTTGTGATTGGTTTGGTAATCCCTCTGTCTAGATTTCTAGAGTAGTCTCTTTCGTTCATTTTCAGACTCCTTAAAGGAAAAGGTCCATCTGAGCACTTGTCACTTCAGGCTCATTAAAAATCGAAGGCGACTAGAGTCATCTTTAGCATTTTCTCGACTCTTAAAAATTGAAAAAGCAAGTTGTATCAAAGGGTCTAAAATTCATTAAATTCGGAATCAATTTTTCCCCTTTATTTTGAGTTGATCAAGTAATCCGCAATCGTGGAAGAAAGTCAATCAAAACACCATAGTTTGCGGAGATTAACGAGTCAACTGTGTTTGACTCTGGAAAAAAACTATTCCGTACAAAGTGAACTTGTTTAACCGGATCAAAGTCCCTTGGTTTGCTTGGAACTTGTGTTCCCACATCCTGAGGGACTCCGATTACTCCAACCATCTCTGGTATCCCGACCTTTACAGAAGAAGTTTTGCAGCCACAAGAGGACATTAGAACTAATCCTAGTGTAACGGTAAACGCTTCTATTCCTGAATCAGCTCCATCCACTGTTGATTCGGAAGGTGTTACCCCTCCAGCAACTATCGCTACAAAGTCTATACCTTCTTCGGCACCAGAAATATTTTACAGACCTAACAGTCTACCTCTCCCACCTAGATTGATTGCTATAGAAGAGATTGTGGAGGATCCTCCATCTAGTACTCCATTGCATTTTGGAGCCGGGATCACCCTATATCCTTCTTCATCAGAAGTTAGTCTCCCTTCATCGCGAGTTCCTATAGAATCGCTAGGAAATATTTTGGATAAACTAGATATGTCTGAACAACCGTCGACATCTAAGACTGTGTCATCTGACGCAGCAGCAGCAGAACCTCCTGCTACTACTCCAACAATGTTCGCTGGTGTACCATCTGTCCTAACTAGCTCTCAACCGTTAGATGGAGTCCATCTCAGGACTGTTTCAACAGTATGGTCTGTTCTCGTTTGTTCATCCGAAATAATATCTGGAATCTCTTAGGTTGAGTCTCAACAAATTGATCCTTCACAACAGTATCAATTTTGGTATTTCGGTCCCCAAGGGCCAATCATTCCTTTGAGTATTGGATTGCCACCATATGGGGGGCAGTATGCCATTTCATTGTTTCCTCCAGGAGAACAACCATATGGGAGTTCGCAACAGAGTTCGGGTCATGCTGGAATTACATCCAGCGGTTGGGTGCCAATACTGCCTCAACAACCAAGAGTTGTATACTCAATGCAACAAAGCCTACATGTGTCGAATATCCCCACTACACCGGCCATTGTGACAGTGTCGCAAGTACAAGCGTTGCCTGTTGTATGCCAACCTCAAGTCTCTCAGGTCGTAATACAACAGCCTCTTGTCTCCACGACACAACGACAATCACCGATTTGTGGCTCGCTAACCGAAGTGACCCAGGTTCAAACGAGTACTATTACTCCTCATCTTAGTCAAATAGCCAGTATTGGACAATGGAAAATGGTCTCACAACCATGGCTCGTGCAATATCAAAACCGCAATTCCAACAAGCTTACCAAGGATCTGAGCAACAAGTCTTTGCGAGTAATGGGCAGCCGTATATTCGAAACGGTCAATAACAATCATATCAAAATGGTTATGCTCATCAACCTTACCAAAGCTATCAGCATCAAATGCACTATGCTGGTATGCAAAGACCCATTGCTCAAGCAATCCCATCTTATCCTGGGTATGCTTCGCCAAACCTGAATCAACAATTGCCCTTCGTGGTGACTTTAGAGTTACTGGATCTAAATCGGCTAACAAACGATCCAATTGCTTATGCCCCTTGGTGGCTGGCGATTCCTCATAAACTACCGTCAGATATTCCTAAATTTAATGGAAATCTAGGTGAAGACCTGTCAAATCATGTGATGACCTTTCATCTGTGGTGTTCATCCAACACTCTCAATGATGATTCGATTAGGCTTCACCTCTTTCAGCGAACGTTAACTGGTCCGGCAGCAAAATGGTACATTGAATTTCCTAGAGCTTCATTTGATAACTTCAACACCCTTGCCACAACCTTTTTAACCCATTTTCAATTACCAATAAGGTACGAAACAAGAACAGATCTTCTTACCAATTTCAAACAAATGACAGCCACTCACATATCTAATCATATCCATGAGTGGCGGCGTCGTCGTAGACTGGTAAAAACATATGTTCCTGATCAGCTGTTAGCTGAATGGTTTATTAAGTCATTGTTACCTTCTATCACAGAAGATGTGGCAAAGGGAGGGGTCATCACTAAAGAGCAAGTCATTGCTCGTGCGCAATATCTAGACTTGATTTATACTTAGTCTGGCACGCTCTATGACAAAATACCTGATGCTCCTAGACCGGAATTTTATGTTCCTCCTCCTCCTAAATCAAACAAAATGCTGGCGATGGTTTGATAGGTATGACTAGCACAAAAACCATAAAGGCTACATCGAAGAAATCTCGTATGGTTTCTAGTCAAAATGCAAATGAAGAACTTCTCGCCGCGGAGGTAAATGCCGTGTTGACTGACAAAGGCAAAGAACCGAAGCAACCGGGGGGCAAGAAGAAAAAGAAGAAATAGGAGGAGTCTTCTCCTGAAAAATATTTTGCAACCCCTTATGGAGAAAGGAAACCAAATCATTCATGCTTTATATGTGATGAGGATCATTGGACGAAAGACTGTCCACATAGAGCTGAGCTTAGGAAACTCTTAAAGAATTCAAAAACCTCAGCGGTATTGACTAATCCATTTCCAAATCCAAGAACCAATCTGGTTGCTAGTGACAATGCTTCCCCATCCCAAGTGTTCATGTTGTCCATTTCGAAACAGAAAAATGATGCTTTAGTATCGACAAGGAATAAAGATTACGGGAATCCACAACTGTCAAACAACAAGGCTACTGATCAACCTAGTAGTTCGACAACAACCTCGACCAAAGTTGTGCCACCCATCATTCTTGAGCTAACAATAAAGCCACCAAAGGGAGTAGTACACAAATCGACATTTAATCCTCGTGCCAGAGCAGCACAAAATTATAATATAGTAGAGGACCTGGCCCAATCATCATTCGCTATGTCGACACTTGAGATACTACAAAATTTCCCCTCCGAGAAGCAGGCTCTATTATCAGCGATAGGTGGGATTGACCCAACGGATACCAATCTTATCACCTTTAATAATAAAGGATATGACCTGCAGTTACCATCTCAACTGGCTTTCTTTATTCAAGTGAAAGCCCTCAACAAAACCATTCATCAAACAATTATTGATGAGGGAGAATCTACATGTATTATGTCGATGAGTTGCTAGAAAACATTAGGTTCACCACCCTTGTCGCGATCGTCAACGACATTAAAAATGTTTGATTGACGAACATACACTCCATACGGGATTTTAAGTAACTTGCAAGTTGAAATGGGGGGAAAACAGTAGAAATTGATATTGAAGTTATCGATGGAAACCTTGATTACAACATCCTACTGGGAAGGCCCTGGATTTATGCTATGGCTATTGTTGTGTCAACATACTTTAGAAAGATTTCATTTCCTTTTCAAGGAGGAATTACAATCGTTGATCAACGAACTTTCCTCCCCAACAGTTCACAAGTTACGGGAAGCATTCAAATGATCCATGGAAGCTTTCAGTTGCTTCAAAATATCGGAGTAAACCTACTAAAAGACCTTGCATTGATGGGTACTTTTGCCCTACCACCTCCAAACAATCTGGCAGAAGTGGCCACGGTGGGAACCTGCAATATGATATCTTCTAGATTCAGAAGATTCCTAAACATTTTGACAGCATGGATCATCGTCATTTTAGAAATATTGTAACAATCAATTTTCTTGGCCTGGGGGGCAAACCCAAATCAACGCTCATTGAGTGTTTGGGTAGATAGGTCTAAGGAATATGGTATCTCTTCAGATCCTTAGTCACATATACATTCTATAGACGAAGGAATCATTAAGCCAATGATGATAGGAGAGGCACCATGCGAAAATTACCACCATCGTTCCCATCTTCCAGATTACCACGAAGATTATTCCAGCAACCTTAATCATCCCTGAGTTTTTGATTTTCCATCAAATATTGTAAATACGGTGGATTATGAGGATAGTTCTTTTACTGTGTCAACCTCATTAAAAAATGAAACAAATCCTTTTCCAAATCCAAGTCGAGTCTTTCAAAGATCTCGAAGGTAAACCTTCATTCCAACAACCCTGTTGAATGCAATGAAGCTTGGGGGGCATGCACCTCGATTTGCGTTATTACGCTGGGGGCATGCGAACTTAGAATAAGTACAATTTTTCGTTTCAAGCTTGTGTAAACATGAAATTGAATCTGAGCATATGTTGTCGCATGGTTCAAGCTCATTAAAAAATAAACCAGACCACGAGCAGTGTTACAGCAGGGTTCAAGCTCGTTAAAAAATAAACCCGCCACGAGCAGTTTTACACAAAGTTCAAAATCGTGAAAAATTAAACCTAAGGAATGAGCAAATGTTCCCTCCAGAGTTTAAGCTCATTAAAAAATGAACCAACCTCCGGTAAATAACCATTGCGAATGCATTATCATCAGCTTTTGAGCCCTGGTCGTGTTCTTACCATCACCTCCACTCTGTTTTAGCCAATCACACGTCTCCATTTGATTGTTTACCCTTTTGAGGAACAGTTGCGACGAGTGATTCTATTAGCCATCCTTGTGACACTGTCGTGGTTGGAAAATTCCAAACCTTACCTAGAATCAGCAGCTACCCGAAAACATCACTCGTTCCTCAAAAACAAGTCTCATTAAAGCTCTTTTCATCTGACTCGTAAAATATGAAAAAATTGCCGAGAAATTGGCCTCTCCAGCTTGTGAAAGCTATCGAAAGTGCTATCCCTCCTCTAGATTTTAATCTTTTTGGACCTGAGGGATTATTACACAAAAATATCGAGCGCTTTTCTTGTTCAGATCGTTAAAACTATCGAAAATTCATCCCTTTCGTATTATTTTATACTTTTTCGGACTTAAGGGATTATATGACGAAAAAGGATTACTGGAGTTTCCTTTCCATCCTTTTTCAAACTCTCTAAAATTGAAAAAGAACCAAGTTGTCTTTGTCGTTAAACTCGTTAAAACCAATAGTGACAAACTTGTTCATAGAGATAAGAACTAGTTTCACTATCGATAGGCCCATTAAAACATAGCGACGGGTTTGCCCGAAGGGCAAATTATAGAACAAGCATATGTTATCGTCCTCAAGCTTGATAAAAATAAAGAGGTCCTGGTGAGCAATGACTTGGGAAAATTGGGAAGAAAACTTGAAGAAACTTTATTGGTAGCAAGTCGCTCTTGAACATGACACTTTCATTCCATCGCCATGATTGAGTCGGGTTGGGTTATTCCATTCACCATTCATACTACCATTGGTCCATCGTACCATCCATCTTTGGGGTTAACGCTACCAATCCATTTCAGTGTCGCCGATATGTTCAAGAGAAATCGATCAAAGAATTCACCAACCCAACTTGTGTCTCATCCGCTGCAATACCTTCACCCTTCATTCTTTCATGACCGCCACCCTGAACCCTGTATCATCAGATCATTTTCACCTCCACAAAATCATTTGCTCTGTTCTGTGTCGTAGATGTGGGATTAATTAAATCCCTCCTATGACGGGTTACTGCTTGTTGACGACAGCTTATTATCCAAGAAGTCAACCTAGGAACAACCCTTCCAATACCTTGAAGCTTGCATGCCTCAATGGCAAGTTTCTCGCTTCTAGCGACAGGTTTACATCAATGGCCTTCGACCGAAAGATTTTACGTGGTGTTTGACGCCAAGTCCCATTTTCAAACCATGTGAATTGTACTGTAGTACCTTGAGGGTCATCATCATTATCGGTGATTCCTCTCGCGCCTATTAACAGCTTACATCATTGGCTGGTAATCAGGCAATGTCTTTCCATGTTCGACTCCAGAAC
>APFE031133697.1:17959-34222 GCA_000404065.3 Pinus taeda
ATTGTTTATGATTGTAGATCTCTGCACTTTGAAGGTATTATGCTGCTTTGACTTTACAAGTACTCTTTGAAGCAGAGTAATCAAGGAAGGAGCGACAAAGATCCGTCAAAGGGGAGAAGGAACAAGTAAAGAACCAAGTGAAAGATTGAAGTTGGTATTCTTTTCTCTTCTCCTATCTACTTCTCGTAAAGGAAAACGAAAGTAACTTTAATCTGTTTGTTTCTAAGATAGCTACCCATCTTGTTGGAACTAGTAGTTCTGCATAGACACTAAATTTCTTGATAACACGTGCATTGTTTTTCAAATTTTTGCATTTTTCTTTATTTTTTACAACATTTATGGCTCAATCAAAGGTAAGAAAGGAAGAAGAAAAAAAAGGGGAATAATTTCCCCATTGGTGATGCCCCTCCTGTTCCAATTTCATTGGGGTTTTTAAGTGTTCCCTTTATTGGAAGTGGGATTGCAACATAAACTTCAAATGTTGCGGACATAATGAATTTAGAAGGACAAGCAGCTCAAGAAAACAAATATCCCTTGTGAAAATATGTCACAAGAGATCAAAGGCCATGCAACAAGTTGAAGGGAGGAGACAATGTTGCTTGGAAATGCAACTATTGCAACAATCATTTCAAGAGCACTTATTATTGTGCGAAAGGTCATTTGCTAGCTTTACCAGGGTGTGGAATTGAAGCATGTACACAAGTGTCTTTGGCTAAGAGGAAAGAAATGGAAAAAAAGGCCAATGTTGGTGTGGCAAGGGTAGCTACATCATCTAAAAAAACAAGAATGATGATCCCTTCCATTCTCGAGGAAAAGCAGGAACAAATTTCCATTTGAGAGTTTTGGTGGGGGTGTGTCAAGCAGCAAAAAAAAAGACAGTAGCACTTGGTCCAATGGGCAAGATTTTTTAGAAAGAGAAACGGGAAGAGCTTGATCTCACCATTACGTTATTTTTCTATCAAAACTTCATATCCCTTAATGTTGCATACTCACCTTTATCTCTCGAGATGTGTCAAGCTCTAACTTAAGGGGCTCCATCAGGGTATGTGCCTCCTAGGTCAAAGAAGCTTAAAACCACATTGTTGACGAAGGAACAAATAAAAAATAAAAATAAAAATAAAAAATAAAAAATAAAAAAAGAAGAAGAAAAAGGTGGAAAAAATTCTCAAGTCTATTAAATTAGCATGGCCAACATCTGAGGTTAGTATTGTTTTTTATGGATGGACAGATTGAGCACGCCACCCACTCATCAATTTCATGGTGTCTTCCTTGAATGGACCAGTTTTGTTGAAATCAATGGATGCACTTAGAAAATACAAGGAAGCACACTATATTTGTGAGTTGTTCATTAAAGTTATTGAAGATGTAGGTGTTGATTCTTGTGTGCAAAACATTACAAAAATTGCACCTATTTACAAGGTTGTGAGCATGGTTGTGGAAACTAAATATCCACAAGTATTTTACATTGTTAAGTTATGGTATGTTATATGCTTATAGCAGTTTACTTCTTTTTCTTATTATATTCCACAGATTAGCAATGACATGTACATAGAGTAAAGTGAAGATAGAACATTAAACGATCGACAAAAAACAAGCCAAGACAAGAGACACAAGATGTGGCAGCTAACCAGGGACAAACCCCACAATGTGTGGGGAAACCCTTTGATCAAATATTCTTTTATCTTCAATAATTCAGCAGAGAGAAATAGTACAATAAATCTGATTTATATCAACAGTAGCAAACCCTAAATCAACAACATCAGTGTTAACAGCCTCATTGTCAAACTAGAGCAGGCGATATCTCACAAACTAACCATCGGATCGACTTGATTCCACCACCAAAAGTTGTGGCTCTAGAGGAGATTCAGATGAAACTACAACGCAGTTCAAATGAGGATATCTTCTGGTCCACGCAGGCCAAACTTTACTTCTGTAGTTGCAGCCTCAGTTTCAGCAGCTTCCTTCAAACTAGGGCAGTCGATATCCTGCAAACCGTCTGTCGGATTGACTTGATTCCACCACCAAAAGTTGCGGCTTTCAAAGGAGGTTCAGATGAACATACAACACAGTTCGGATGAGGAGATCTTCTAGTCCACCTAGGTCAAACTTTACTTCTACAGTTGCAGCTTCAGTTTCAACAACCTCTGACTTCACATGTGTGAGAGAGAGACCCTTTTTTGCACGATAGAGAAGAGACTCTTTTCTGCGCAGCAGCGAGAGATGTGATGAGATGAGTGAGTGCAAATGAGGAAAAGTCCTCTTGTATTTATACACAAATGATGATGTCTGAATAGATGCGACTGTTGGGCTTTTGAGCCTACATGAGTTGTAAGTCGGCTTGATAATAATTCCATAATCAAAATAAATTCATATCTCCATGAATACTTATTGGAATCGGATGATCTTTATATCAATATTACACCTCTCGATGAAAGGAATCTAATAAAAATATTATCAACCATGAATAAGATAACTCACATGAAGTTTGGCCCTAGTTTTAACATAAACACATTTCATTGTTCATTCCTTGAATTTAACACTTAAATCTATTTCTTATGATGTGCCTTGGATTGGGAGTGTTATTGAGAATGCACGACATATCCGCAATTTTGTACAAAATCATACAAATTCCCTCACAATCTACAAGGAATACACCCATCTATCATTGTTGAAGATTGCAAATACACGGTTTTCCTCTTCATTCATCATGCAAGAGGTTGAAGGAGGTCATCACTGCTCTTGAGGCCATAGTTATTTCAGAGTTTTGGTCTTTTTAGAGAAATACAAATCAAGTTTCCTAAAAAATAATCAAGGACACAATGTTAGATGATGCTTGGTGGGAGAGAGTAGATCTCACTATTAAAAGCATGGACCCTATCATTTCTTTGCTATGATTTGCAGATACAAACCAACCCATCCTAGGAGAAGTTTATGAGGGATGAGATTCCATGATCGAGTTTGTGAAGATCATTATTTTACAGAGTGAGTTCCTTGAGTATGAGACATCATCAAAGGCCTTCTTCACCACCATACAAGATATTCTTGTCAATGTATGGGACAAAAATTGCACATCTTTGCATTGTTTGGCTCACTCATTGAACCCAAAATACTACAACGATAAGTCGCTGAATGGTAGACCTTCCCGCAAATTCTCTCACATTAAAGTTGAAATTTCACAAGGGAGAAAGGATGCATTGAGGAAGATTTTTCAGGATAGAAAATCCCTTGATGAGTTGGAGGATGCCTTTGCAGAGTTTTCCATTAGCCTTACTCAATTTGCAGGTTATGATGTGATTAGAGACAGAGGGGCTAAGAAGCCCTATTCTTGGTTGACAACTCATGGGGCAACAAACACTCATTAAAATCAATTAGCCATGAAGCCCCTCTCTCAAGTGACTTCATCATCTTGTTGTGAGAGGAATTGGAGCACATATGAGAATTTGTATTGTGCCAAGAAGAGTAAGCTTGAGCAGTCCAAGACAGAGACAATGGTGTATGTGCACACCAACTTTCGTCTTATTTATAGACATAGGGATGAGTGGTTGAAAAGTAAAAAAAAGATGTAGGATATCTTCCCTGATGATATGGGTTTGGACAACAGTGCTGAGTTAACATTTGCCAACTTGGATCTTAATGACCCAATGCTAAAGCTTGGCACGTTTGATGACGGTAACACTCTTGAGGGGTCATCCTCCACACCAACAAATGTAAAGATGGCATTGCATATAGAGGAGGATAAAACAAAAGAGAGGAGTTGTGACCATGACAATGGCTTGTTTTGATTATGATGATTGATGACTCATGAGCTACCTACTGCCTTGTACATTGAAGTTGTTTTGTGTTTGCTATTTCTATTTTCCATTACATTGCTATTACCTATATAACACATTTTGATTTTGATGACTTAATGAGAAAATTGCAATTTCTTATCTTTCTCCTATTGGATCATTGATGAATCTGTTACAATTGTATTTGTATGCATAATGTTATTTTGTAAAGCTTACAAAATTTAAATTTACTCTAAAATCTAGATCTGTCTAAATTTATATCATAAATTATAAATGGAAATTTATATAAGAAATATGTGTGCCATGTAAGGTGATTTAAGTTGTGAGTATTCAATTTCAAATTTCAAGTGATTCTTACACAGAAATGATTCCAAGTTACACAATTTCAAATTCAGATGCTTGCATTAATGAAAAATGATCCCTGGCAAGGAAATGATGCATAATCATTCACCTTGACAATTAGAAGTGATTTGTGAGATAGATGCAATCGATATTTAGAAGGGGCGGAAATTCCATCTATCTTTAGAATTTTTTACAAAAAAACGAGTGCAGTAGCAAATTCCCGGCAGGAGGATGACTATCATTATCTATACTTTTTACAGGACAGTGAAAAATCAGGTCTACACCAATGAAATGGGAATGTACGGAAAAGCACAAAAGAGTATGTGAGGATGTGAGAATATTTATAAGGAGTTGTCTATAATGCGATTTTTTGGAGATTTCGGTGATGGAAATTGAGGTTAAATCTTGATTTGTTGCAGTTAAAATGGTTTTTTAACTGCATATTTAGATTCAGCACCCTGAAAAACCCTTGGGACGCTTTGATTGTGTAGAAACTAGCTATCAAACTTGCAATTCGAATAAATGGCTGCCCGATTTTAACCGAAAAAACCACCAAAAAAACTTCCAAAAAGTATCATTATAGAAAACTGCTATTATTTATAAAGCAGAATTTACATTGCGTTTTGTTCGAGGGAGAATTTAAAACCTTGAAAAAGCGAGTTCTAATGTCGGTGAAAGTGGGTAATAAATAAAGCAGCTGCCACGTCATAATCAAATGATAACAAATAATGATTATGGATAATACAACTCGAAGACGTTGTAGGTTTTACTGTTTTGTATATATATATGGGTGGAAGAGCAGATTCATAAAATGCAATTGTAGCAATTTCAGACAATAGATGCATCCATAAAATGGGGAGACAGAATATTACAATTCTACAAGGTGAAAACACTTAAAGAGTAATCAAACACAATAATCTGTCATGCAGAGACCTTTGAAAAAGACAAACCTTGTAAAATTCAATATCCCATTACTTGGTCATGGTAAAAACAAAAGGGAATGACAAATCATGTAAAAAATGTTAAATACTTCAACCACAGCAGATTTAGCCTACAGATATATTTCAAGTATAGTTTCAACTGACAAACAATGTTACTGTTATATGCACAGCTAATCCGAATAGTAGCAATGACAAAACAAAATTCAATATCCCAATCCCTGGACAGATCAATGTAAGACAAATAAAATAAAAAATGATAAATACTTCAACCACACCAGATTTAGTCTACAGATATAGGACATCTATATTTCGAGTATAGTTTCAACTGACAAACAGTGTTACTGATATACACAGCTAATCCGAATATAGCTAAGTGACTGAACATCACAGTTATTTTTAAAACATGATCAAGGACATGACAGGCCAAAGTAGGATATTGTGAATTTGCTCAAGTGGCTCCCTATATTATACATGAGGAAGGTGCACATCCAAACTGCAGATGCTCTCACAGACTTCACTGATTCAGATAGAAACTTACGAAAAGAAACATCCATACATCAAATAACTATATTCAAGATATATGTAATATGCAGATGCATCCATTTTATCCAGAATTATTTACACGCTCACATTCATCAATCCATTCGGAGTACCTGCAAACAATTTCAGACATTCAAATGACTGAGACCGCCATAGAGTTGTTCATTACTCCATTGCATGTGAAATTTCCTTTCTCCAATTCAACAAGGACAGCCTTTGATCAATAATTCAAAGCTCTATAGATATCCAGCTGATCTAACTACACTATTAAAAAAAGGAGGTATATGACGACTCAAAAACGGGTCAGGAACCTTACACGTCAATGGGTTCGCTCAATGCTGTCAATTCCACTCAATCCAACAGCGGATAGTATATTCAGTAAGGGCTCAAAAGTAGAAAAGTCACTAAAAAAAATTACTTCATAAAAATAACCTTAACAAAACACCAAAAAGTGCACTAACCATTTATTGAGGTGCTGAAACTCTCCTGGCATATCCCACATGTAGCCTCCCCAATAAGATCTTTCCGATCCCTGAATGGATAAAAATGTAAGAGCTGAAAACTGTCAAACTGCCCGAGGCTTCCTATAATCAACAGACTAGACATACAGTACGGGAAACCTCCAAAATATAATGCCCATGAACTACTAAAAGAAAAAAGAAAAAAAAAAAACTGCATCAAAATCATTCTCAGATATTCAGCCTAATTTGCCAAAAAAACACAGTTTATTTCGATGTGATTGGGAATGGTTAATTACGGGGAGTAATCATGTGAGTTTATATTAGAATATATATTGGGAAAAATGGTATAATATATTGGAGATATATATGGGACAAAAGGTTGTTATATTGGCAATCATAAAAAATGGAGTTCAAAGTTAATGAAAAAATAAAAAGTATAAAAAATGTCAATGAAAAAATAGATACCTACAATATCAATTTCTAATAAAAGTAAAGGTTTAATTTCTAATAAAAGTAAAAGTTTTTTAGTTAAGAAAGTGTATTGGATTCATATTAATAACTAATTAAATAATGTGATTTTTAAAAATACTTTCTAATATATAAACAAATTAAAGATATTGTTTAATATACCACACACTCACACTACAAGTCAAAAATTCACTGAATAAAACCCATAAATTAATCAAATAAACTAAAGTTATCATTAAATGTATCAGGCAGGTATACTTCCAAAGGACTGTTCATGGAAATTTGCAACCATATTTAACCGTTATCAGTGCGAATTGTCGTACCATTGCTTAATGCACATAGCAAATTTAGGTTTGGGTGATCCATTGGTATTTATGAATTAGAACACCCGTTATGCAGTCTGAAGTTAAATCTGTAGAAATCTGCACTTGTAATTTTTTACAAAGAAAAACCTCATGAGAAAGTTGAAACACTGGGCTCTTACATATTTTTCGAATAGTACCTACTGTATATCCGTCAAACATTGAAGAGATTTGTCAGTACTGAATACAGCATCTGATCTAGTACAGAAATCGGGTCAAAATCGGGTCATACATGCACCAGAGAAAGCTGTAAGTTGTAGGCGTATTAATTATCGTGGCTATTCCTTTATTCCTCCATGTTTAACACAATACAAGATGTGAAAATTCTCGGTATTAACCCCTTGTTTCATGTGGAAAGCTGCTACAAGGAATCCGTAATCCATCTAGAGGCATAGCATGGAACATCATCGAATCCAGCATTTCAGAAAAAAGGGATCACTCAAATTGACTGTGAATCAGTAATCAATGTAGAGGCACGGACAAGATATTATATTTTACTTATTTTTCATATTCATATGAGTAATTTTTTTTCATGAGTAATTTTTTTTTTCACCTAAGAGTATCTCAACAGTACATAGTACTGTTTCGGCCTGGAGTATGCTGTAAAACGGCTTTTGCTTGGCTAAGAGTTCATCTCCCTCAGACGTAAGGAAACAGGGTAACTGCCCAAGACACAGAGGTATCTCGCAGGAGTGAAACCCTGCTCCCTTATGGACCACCAGCAGGGTTATTCCAGGTGGCGTGGTTTTCCTTGATAACAGTGATGGGTCATCCGACACTAGCCGATAGTAGCCAGAGATAGCTGTCCTCACTGTTGGTTTCACAACTGAGTTTGATAAATTTTTCCACCTTCGAAAAAAAACAATACATAGTACTGCCCAGGATTGGACCATGAGATATATAAAAACTGAATTTCAAAACATTATCAATCCAACATTTCACAAGATAGCTCGAATTCTATTTCGACTGGAGAATCTTAAGAGTGCATAGTACTGTCCAGGATTGGATCATGATACATGTAAAGACCAAATTTCAAAACATCATAGAATCTTCCAACATCTCACAAAAGAGATTATACTCAAATTTTAGTTAATTTTTATATCCACCTGTAATTTTCTGGATTATCTCAAAAATACATAGTACAGCCCACCACTATCAGTGAACCATGCTTCCCTACCTAACTATTCCACCACATCCACCCAACTATTCAAGCATATCCACTCATATTCAAAAAAACAGCTTAGGGAACTAGTAAATTACCAATATGTTAACAACCAAGGGAACTAATCGATTATACCGGTATGTTGACCGCGCAAGGAACTAATATACTACCGTTATGTATGTTGCATGTAATCGCATAAATTTGACAATAAATGTGATTAATATGTGCCAACACAAGTTAGATTCGACCTGGAACAATTAATCGTAATATCCTTCAGAAATTCATCTCTTCAGTTTTAAAATTCCCAGTAAAAATATTCAACAGCAAATTAAGTTTAATTGGGCTTCCTAATTCAACCGTTTCAAAGGGTAGCGAGGAAGGGTGACTTTTCGCATCTTTAAATATTAATTGATTTTTTTATCAAATTAGACGACCACTATGGCTATTTCGGGTTAATCAATGAAAACCCAGAAAAAGAAAGTAAAAATATCAGCTATGACTTTCGCAACGCTCATGTCCAAAACCTGCTTTGTGAGTTTAGGGCCTGAACGTGAAAAAGAAAAACGGGCATATACTCACATGCGGCACTCCACGCTTCTCTCGTGGTTGCAGAAAGGGCAACTGAAGACTGTACTGAGCTTTTCCTGCTTTTTTTTGGGCTCCGGCTTCTTCGATGACTTCCTCTTTCCCATATTTATACTTAAAACTCTTCAACTTACACAGTAATCCTCCTGCTTTGGAACCTATCGGAACCAAGAAATTAGTGGCAGAGCTTACAGGAAAACAAGACCCGGAAGGGGCTTAACAAGAAGACCAATACATTACCTGTGGATGAATTCCTCGAGATAGTGGAATTGCGAATCAAAAAAACCCCAATTGTATGCCAATTACAAAAGCGTCATCCTAACGCTTTGGAACCTAAAGGAAACAGGAAATTAATGGCAGAGATAACCAGAAAACAACACACGAAACGAACTTATCAAAAAAGACGAGTGCAAGACGAGTGCATTACCTGAGAATGAATTCCCCGAGCGAGTAGAACCGCGAATCAGGAAAATCTAAGTGAGCTGCCAATAGGAGCGCGACTATTATATGTAGTCACCTCTACCGACTTAATTTGGCGTTGTGTTTTTGGAAAAAGTGAAGAAGATTTGCTTAGTTTTAAAAGTAAGGGAAAATGGGCCGTGTCTGGAAGCGACTAATACGTGGATGATATGTGTTTGTGGACTAATCTCACTTGGTAACTAGAGAGTGTATGGTTGATTTTATTTCTAAATAAAAGTTGGAAAATTTTATAATAAGTTTAAATATTTTTTTCTAGAAGGTGGTAAAACCTATCAATTCAGGTGTTAAACCAACAGTGAGGACAGCTATTTTTGGCTGCTATCAGCGAATGCTCGGGTTGACTCATCACTGTTAAATAGGAAAAGGCATAACCATGTTGGTGGTCTGTAATCAGGAGCAGGGTCTCACTCGTCCCAGATGCCTCTGGGTCTTAGGCTGTTAACCTGTTTCTTTACGTCCGAACCTGTTTCTTTAGGTCCGAGGAAGACGAGCTCTTAGCTAAGCAGCTAGGAAGACGAGCTCTTAGCTAACCCGAACAATAAGTTTAAATTTATTTGGACGAGGGTATGTTATTATTTTTTGGTTTTATAATTAATTATATTATAAATTATATTTTTTTCTGGATTATCAAAGTTAAGGATTGATTTTTTGTCACTTTCAAAGAGATTAAGATGTCAAAAGAATTACATATCTGGGTACTTGGTAATCTACAATGAAATGGATCTGACTAATTAATATTAATGAAAATTAAAGATATTAATTTTGAGCTCAAGGGATAGTTCAGTTGTTAGTTTTATGCTAAGTACCCACCTTATAAGGACGTCATGCCCTAGGGTTAGGCCTTTCTTAGTTGGCAAGGAGTAGATGTCTGGGTTAATCACCCATTAAAAATTAATTTTAAATTTTATTTTTACCTAATGTGAATTCAAAATATTTTATTGATAATTATAATTATTATATTTTTTTTTATCTTATTTTGACTTAGTCAAAATGTTTACTAGACATTACATTACATTAAAAAATTTTCTATAGAAAGTGATATAAATATGCATTTATCTAGCGTTGAAGTGAAGTCATGGTTCCCTCATAAAGATGTAGACTAAATGTGTGTATATATTATTGTGTTTTATTAATAAATAGAAGTAATTATTATAAATGTTATTTAGATTGAAATTTTGATACATGGTTCAATTGAGTTTAGCTTTGGGTGGTTGGCTGGAATAGTTGTTATCTTCCCCAACTAAGTTTAAGTCTCATGGGTTAGCTCAATTGGTGAAATTCTCATTATTATTATTATTATTTTTTTTTTTTCTTTTTTTCTTTTGTCTTTTTTTCAGGACAAAAAAAAAACTTGATTTATATTCAACACGAAAGATATTACATAAGAAGGTCTGTAAAAAAAGAAAATAACAATGCAATTGGAATGTTTGCTGACAAAGCATGGAAACAAAAATTCCGAATAAAATGAATAAAAAAGATAGACAGAAGGGAGGAGAATATATAATAAATAAATATAAATATATATATATATAAACACCAGTCCATCACTCATAAGGGTCAAGGGATAAACATGTCTTTATGTGAAAGAAGAAGGCGAATGATTCAAAAGAAAGCAAAAACTAGTTGGAAAACTAGGTACCTGGTAGGGAGAAATCTTCTATCAGATATATTGAGTCTTGTATTTGTACCTCCATTTTCCATGTACCAGGTTCTATTGCAAGGCCCCTCTTTGACAAGATGTCCACATGAGAATTCAGAGACATATCCACATGGCTGATTGTGTAAGCCGGATTGTTGTTCCATAACATTTTTATCCTATTAATCCATCCAGTAAGTATGAGATTCTTGTTTATTAGCTCCCCTGAAGCCAATCCTATTATGTTTTTGGAATCCCCATATATCTACAACGTTTGTATATTCAGGAATAGTAATGGAATGGAATAGTACATCGAAGTGATTTGTACTAACAAAGGCAATTTTATATCTTTCCAATCTCGGAATATAGCATTGTTTCTTCTCTTCCAAACTGTCCAGAAAAGAAAAAGGGGAATTAATCTGTGAGAGATTTTCTGCAAGCTCCACCAACTTATAGCCGCTTGGACATCTGAGTGATCCACCAAACAAATACCAAAGAAATCTGCAAGTTCCTTCCATAACTGGTAAGTATATCTACAAGTAAGAAAAATATGATTGCTGATATCTTCCCCATTTTTACATAATAGGCATATACTAGGACCTAACCAATTCCTTTTTTGTAGATTTTCCCAAGTTAGGATCTTGTTATGAAATACGAGCCAGGAGAAATGAATGATTTTGTTTGGCACCCATTACTCCACAATGACATGGGAAAGATGTGCTGAAAAGGGAGCAGGATAGACCTTGTCAGAACTAAATAGATATGTTTAACTTTTAATTCATCCCACCTCTTTATACCTCTCCATGTAAGATGATCCCTCCCTTCATATTTGCATATGCCAAAGCCCATGATAGATATCATAATACTAGCCCACTGTTGTGCATAATATTCTCTAAGGCCAAAGATTAAAAATTCTTCCATATACGAATGCCCCCCTTGCCATTCTTCAATTAGTTGACTCCGAGAAAAAATCTCGGATCTATGCAGAGCCATTATGATAGAATGTGGAATGATAAAATCCTCCCCCAGACCAAAGATATGATCATAACCTATAAACACATCTTTCCCATTTTGGACATTCTAGAATAAATTCTTAAGGAAGAAGGATTTTATTCTACGAAAGCTTTTCCAGATTTTTGATCCCTGTAATTTTCCGATTGTGCCTTCTCTATACTAGAATATTAGGTCCATATTCTTCATGTACTTCTTTCTGATAGTGGCACTCCAAAAACTGTTCCCATTAATGCTCCTCCAAATAGATTTACATAAGAGGGCCTTACCAAAGTTCCTAATATTCATGATGCCCCATCCTCCCAGAACCTTAGGAAGGGAAATTTTCGAAAGACTGGTCAGATGAAATTTGCTTTTATGCTTTCCTCCTCCCCATATAAAATTTTCCATAAGCCTATTCAGAATAGCAATGATACCAGAGGGAAAATAAAATAAGTGAGCCCAATAAACAGTAATATGGGTCAGAACAGATTGGGCCAGAACTGCTCTGCCTACTATGGAAAGGCACTTGTACTCCCAACCTTCAATTCTTTTATAAAACCTATCTGATAACCACATCCAATCAGCGTTTTTGTAATCTGCAAGTCTGAGATGAAAACCTAGGTATTTGAATCCATTCTTTATAGGCTTAATTCCAACATTAAACAGAGCAGACAGATAGTCCAATGATTCCCTATCTTCAACTTCAAAATAAAAGGAAGATTTTCCTTCATTAATGAAGATTCCTGAAGCTTTTTGAAAATTTCTAAGAATGCCATGAATGCATTTCCAAGAAAGTCTACATATCATACTAAAAATCAGAATATCATCAACAAATAGGTTGTGGGAAATAAAGGAACCATGACATATCCTAATTGTTTTGTATTTATTTTCTTTGACCGCACCATTGATGTGTAGACTTAGTGAATCCATTGCAAGGATGAACAGAAGTGGAGACAAGGAACACCCTTGGCACCTGCAAAAAAAATTGTAGGTAGCCCATTTATGAGGATAGCAAAATTGACATTCTCCACATAGGCCATGATCCATTCAATGCATTCATTTTTTAGGCCAATATTACAAAGAATGCATCTTAGAAACCTCCAATCTAGGCTATAATATGCTTTCTTCAAATCCAATTGCAGGATGGCCGCATCCAGCTTTTTGGAATGTAAGGAATGTAAACACTCTTGAGTATTGGCTACAACCTCAATGATATTCCTATTCTTGAGGAAGCCATGTTGTTCTAAAGTAATATAATTTGATAGGATGCCTCGGATTCTATTAGCAATTATTTTAGAGGAGATTTTATAGATTACATTACAAAGGGAGATCAGTCTAAAGTCTGAGAATGTAGTTGCTTTCTTCTTTTTGGGAATAAGGGCTATCTAGGTGGATGTGATATGGGGATGGAAAGACCCCCTCATCCGCGATTCTTCCACCATTGCCAGGATGTCTTTCTTAAGAAAATAAAAAAAGTGGATATAAAATTCAATAGTCCAGCCATCAGGGCCAGGACTTTTATCTCTTTTGAAGGATTTCATTATTTCAAAAATTTCATTCTCAGATACAGGCTGGAAAAAGGTATTGTTTTGTTCATCTTCAAACATAGTAGGGAAAGGAGCAATTCCCCATAAGATGTCCTCGTTGTTAATATTATCATTCCTTTTGTAGAAATTTCCAAAATATTACACTGCTTCCTTTGAAATTTCCTCTTGAGAGAAAAACTTGGTTCCACTATCAGACTAGATTTCCCAAATAGAGTTGATTTCTCTCCTATTATTTGTGAATCTATGGTAAAACTTTGTGTTCCTGTCACCCTCTTTCAGCCATAATGCCCTACTCTTCAACCTACAAGTGGCTTCCTCGATTGCAAGTAATTTATACCTTTTCTTTTCCAATTCATGTATATTATTACGGATCGAAAAGGAGATATTTCCTTCTTTTAGTTTTCCAGCTAATACATATAGATTAGCTTGAAGCTCTTTCAAAGCAGCTCTATTATCTTTTAGATTTTTTCTCTGCCATGCCTTGACCTTCACCTTTAATTCGCGTAGATTGTCCAGGAGGTGTTGGGAAGGAGATATATTCTCCTTCGAACAACTAGTAGACCAAAACATTTTTACAAGGTTATTGAATTCCTTGTCCTCCAGCCAAACTCTGTTGAATTTATATGGAAGACCTTTCTTATAGCCTCTTTTACCCCATTGTAAGGATATTGGTCTATGATTAGATATGAAGCTATTAATAATATGGGATAAATGCCTACCCATACGAACCAATAGATTGTCAGAGATCAAAAACCTGTCTAATCTTTTAGCCAGATAGGATGCACCAATTCTTCCGTTATCCCATGTGGGCCCCATGGATTGGGGAGATATATCTATCATATTGTGATGTAAAATGGCCTCTTTAATGCAATCAACTAAAGGGTCCATCTTCCTACCCCTTCCCCATACTTCATCACTGCATAAAGTATAGTTTAAAACTCCACCAATAAGAAGATAGTCTAGTTCCAAAAACTCCAAGGACAATAACCTATTCCAGAAAGGTCGTCGATCCTTACATGGGGCATATATATTTAAGATATGTATAGATCCAGAAAGACCTCTGATGTTTGCAAGCAAAAGGATTCCGGCAAAACATTTGAATGCCTTCGCCGCTATCCATGTAGGATTCCATAGGATAACAAGACCCCCCGATAGACCATTTGCATCAGTAGCCACTATATGCCATTGAGAAAACATATGACGAAAGTATCTGATAGAGTCTTTAGTAGAATGCATTGTTTCTTGAATTAGGATAATGCTAGGATGGTTGGATGAAAGCATCTCCTTTAGGGCAAGGAATTTTTGGTCCACCCCCAGACCCCTTATATTCATTGAGATTATGTGAGTCATGACTGACAGTCACTGGCCATTCTTGCTCCAAGGGGCCCATTTTCAGAGATGTCAATGATCGGAATATCTATCAAGGTATGGTCCAAATTCCTAGAAGAAGCTTCAGTTCTACCTCGGAAGTGTCTTGTGCCTCTGTTGTGTTTTCTCTTGACAGTAATGTTCCGAGTAGAATTTGGACTAATATGAGGTGAAGAGGCAGATCTCGATTTATGTATAGTAAGAGGAGATAGAGCGAGAGATTTTTTCTTAAGAAGCATATCCGAATCACTTCCTATAGAGTTTGTAGGAG
Source organism: Pinus taeda (assembly GCA_000404065.3). Classification (NCBI taxonomy): domain Eukaryota; kingdom Viridiplantae; phylum Streptophyta; class Pinopsida; order Pinales; family Pinaceae; genus Pinus; species Pinus taeda. The sequence goes on from APFE031133697.1 coordinate 32,904, forward strand.
AAGTAATCGGGGAGTTTTGAGGGGTTATAGAAAGGCATGGTAGATTTCCTTTTGAATTATGAGATTTCCAAACAAGACTAAAACCCTTCCTAGAAGTAGATAGCGGAGACTTATCAGAAACAATACCCTTCCCTTTAGAGAGAGAGGAAGGTTTTTTAGGAGAGGGGGTGTCTGATGGGACATAAGTAATATGAGATATAGATGGAAAATTTGTTCCAGGATGAGGAATTTATGGAGGCAAAGGAACTTCACTATAGGGAAGAGGTTCAAGGGGAAGAGATGAAATCGAGGGGTCAGAATCGAAACCATGTGAAGAAAACTTTCTAGGTGAATAGGATGCAGATCGATGATACTTCCTAGGGAAATCACATACCTTTGATTTTGGAGATAGAAAGGCAGATAAATATTTAGCCATACCTCTTGAAGGCAACCTGCTTTAAGAATAATTCCAACCTCCCGTCGAGTCCTTCTGCTTTAATTCCGGAGAATTATGTGTGAATTGATTACTCTTTTCAAATTTTCTCTCCCTTCGTTGAAGGTGACAGTTTTCCTTCAAATGTCCTGTTCTATGACATGTAGAACATCGCAATGGGACCCCCCAAAAATCCAGTCTCTGTCGCATATTTAATTCTCCCCACATAAGCTTGATATGATCAGGAAAACCCCCACGAAATTCCTTTTCTATCAAAATCCATGCATCTGTTTTGTCTTTGGCATCCAAACACTTAGGATCAGATAATGTCTCTCGGGTCCATAACTCAATAGGGAGGCCATGAAGTTTAACCCAGATGATGTTATTTGTGGGAGTATTTTTTAGTGGGTTATATCCAATGTACTATTTGTGAAGAGCTAGAAAGCTCTTCTCATGTACCCATGGGATAGAAAGAATTTTCTTCAAATCTTTCTCATCTAAGAAATGAAAACTGTACCAGTCCTTCATTAATCTCACAATTGTTGGAATATACCCCAGCAAATGGTTTCACTGTTTCCCAAGCCACAAACGCATCTGGGAATCCCCCATGTCCGGGAAATGCCACCAGCCAACCAGTGCTTTCTTCTGTAGGCTTGTAATTCTATCCGCAAGGAAGGCGCTATCGAGATTACATGCAGAGGGTGGTGGAATGGTCTTCAAAGGATGTTGTTTCTTTCTACGTCATGGGAAATCATCCTCGCCACCTTCTATATCACATGCCATCATGTTAAAAGGAGGTAAAATTGTATTTGCCACCTCGGATTGCCAATCCTTTTGGTATGACACACCACTGAAATCCTTTTTAGCCTCGATAGTGGTCCGCACTAAAGCTGACGAAGCGGACACG
>APFE031133700.1:0-11186 GCA_000404065.3 Pinus taeda
AATGTGGGTGAAAACCACCTGCTGCAATATGTCTCTATCTTCTTTCAAATTAGAAACTCCTTTTACAATGGTCTTGTACTGGTGCAGTCCTTTACCAGTATGCAGGCTGCAACCTGCAATAAGCTATGACTCTCTCTTGTTTTCCAGTCTCTCCTCGAAGGGAGCTACAACCCCCTACTTCTTTTCAAGGACCACTTTTCATAAATTTTAAAACTAGATCCATAAGCATCAAATGATCATCAAGTATAAGAAAATCACCCAGTCAACTGTAGTACCCAGATCAACAATAATAGAACCAACCTAGAACACAACAATGATAAACAGAGATTTCAAGAGAAGTAAGTAGCTTCACCCATGTACAGCCTGCTTACGGTACGCAGGTAACTGAACTGCTCACCTGCTTACCTACGCAGGTAACTGAACTGCTCACCTGCTTACCTAAGCAGGTAACTGAACTGCTCACCTGCTTACCTACGCACTGTGTCCTTTGATTTGCCTGCGTACCTCCGCACCTGCAACCCTTATGTGCCTGCGTACCGGCGCACCTGCAACCCTTCTGTGCCTGCGTACCGGTGCACCTGAAACCCTTCTGTGCCTGCGTATTGGCGCACCTGAAACGCTTTGTCCCAGCATATGTATGCACTTTTCTTTCACTGTACCTGCGTACCTTCGGGCATAGATAATTTCAAGACTTCAAGAACAACCCAGACAGTTAGATCTACAGATCTGATTATGCACTGAAGAGATATCAATTCATCAGTAGATTCGCCTTATTTAGATCTAGACATTACACCCAAGAGATCATGATATTTCAGATCTAGCTCTCATAAGATGTTCAACCCAAGCACACGCATAAGCCAAATGATCTCCTTTGCTTTATATAGGCAAGCTCCTCGTAAAAACATGGATCAATACCACGAGCCAAAACCATAGAAACACAAATACCGTCAGCTAGTTAAACATAAGAAACCCCACGTGTGCTTTTCTTTGCCTTGAAATGTGTACACTGGGGTACGCACCTCCTAGACGGCTTATCTGCGTATTAGGACGCGGTCCCTTCATGGTGTACTTGCGGGTACGCACTTTCTATAAGGTGTACCTGCGTACCCCTTATTTTCTTCCATATTTGATGGCTGATCATCAATCTCTGCTGCTAACTTGAAGTACTGTGGTCTATCACCTGAATGGGTTGCCATCAAGGACAACACTTTAGCCATAATGCCAACATATTGTTGTGATCCCAAAGAGTGTCCTTAATCAGATTCAGAATGCATGCATTAGATTTATGTGGACAAGATCTAACACACATAAAGGATTCATATTGGTTAAGGAGAACTTAATCTTAGCTCTGAAGGAGCTTGGATGATGGGGGATTAAGGAGATTCATCTATTTTCTAAGGCATTGGTGGGAAAAAATTTATGGGTTTAATAGGGGAGTCATCCCTTTGGTTCAAAGTCATTTATGGTAAGTATTTCTTAGGTAAGCCAATTGTAGATTGGTTTAGAGCTCATAACAAATATTTTGCAGGATTGATAACGTGGAAAGATTTGGTTAGGGCCTTTCCTTTGTTTTTCAATGGCTAGTATAGCGCGTGAGGAATGAAAAGTCCTTGAGAATTAGTTGTGATCCCTAGTATGGTGTACGGAACAACTATAGGCTCTTTGGCCCCCTTAAGAATTATGAAATCTAAATATACTAAGTTTCGTTGATGCCACCACTCAACACCCACATGAAGAGGCTAGGAAGGATGGAAGTCGCTTAGGGATTTGGGGCTAATAGATGACCTGGAAGTCAAACAAGATAGGTTTGTTTAACTTCTAGTAGAATATCAGGTTTTCCTTCGTAAAAATATATTAGATTTGCTCTGCTGGACCAAGAACCCTCTAAATGGAGACTTCACTATGAAGTTTGGGTACAATTAATGGTATGAAGAAAACTTATCTGAAGCGATATCTTGGTGGTGGAAGGTTTTTTGGCAAGTCAAGGTGTGGCTGAAATATAAAATATGTTCTTAGATATCCTTGAACAAAAATATCCTCACCTAAGACAAGCTGCAAAGGAGGGGATAATGTGGCCCAAGTTGATGTCCCTTGTGCAAGCTCTAGGAGGAGTCTCATGTTTTTCTTTTCTTGCATTATTGTTACACTCAACATATCTTTAGATATCTATGGTTTGAGTTGAAATTGAACTACATATGGGTGGGAGTTACACTCTCAGACGCGTAGAACATGGTGGCACGAGCTGTATTGAATTTCTTTGGATTACCTTGTCTATTAATAAATTATGTGTGCTGCTGTAGGTCCCCCATTACCATTTTAATTGTGTCCCTTATTATTATTGTTGTGTCCCTATTGTCCCCATATTGTTATTAGTGTGACCCATAGAAGCCCATTATTATTATTGTTGTGCCCTTATATTATTATTGTTATGTCGACTTTGATTACATTGTGAAGCCTTAAACTCCTATATATAGAAAGGAGGTTTTGTCATTTGTATCATCCAAGAATTGTTCATTTGTGTAATGTAAAGGAGGTTTCCCCCTTGAAGAGGTTGATTTTGAAGTCGCTGATCTATCTTTTCTTCTATTTTATGAGCTAGTTGCATAACATTTGGTATTAGAGCTTTGGATTCTAGGGTTTTGCTGCTCCAAATAGGTCATCATGGAATTTTCGCTATAACTTTTTTCTACTACATTTCAGAAGCTGAAATTAAAACCCATTTGAATCGAAATTGTGATGAATCTTGGGTCCTATTTTATGATATTTTGTCGTGATATTCTTGGAGATATTGTCAGGCTAGGAGGTAACTCCTCAAATGACAATCTATTTATTCATATGGGTTGTTCATAGTTATATACATGACGGAGTGACTCTTGAGTTTCATCTCCCGATGAATCTTTCTTTTCCCTTATTTATTGTTTACACTATTTACCATTGTTCACCCAATCCCTATGATTAGGTGTCGATATCCCCCCCCTTAATTTGAAGGGATGTTGGTGAGTCCAAGAATCGTTTTGAATCTTTCAAGCTTTTCTCTTCCAAGCGCTTTGGTGAAGATGTCTACAATCTGCTCATTAGTGGAACAATGGTGAAGATGGATTGTTTTGGCCTCAACATGATGTCGAATCAGATGATATTTTTTATTGTTATGCTTCGTTCAATCATGGAACTTTGGGTTCTTGGCCAACTTTATTACAGAGGTGTTGTCAATCATGAGTGGGGTCGAATGTACTTGTTTTACTTGCAAATCTTCCAAAATTTTCCTGAGCCACATAATTTCTTTTGTTGCCTCAACTTTTGCCACATATTATGCCTTTGTTGTGGAATTTCCTGGAACTGATTATTTGCGTGATCTCCAAGAGACAAATCTTGATCCAAGACTCATAGCATAACCAAAAGTAGATACCCCAGTTTTTTTGTCTCCATCGAAGTCTGAATCAGAGTATCTAATCATGCTGAAGTCGCTCACCTATGTATACTTGAGTCCAAATTCTTGAGTTCCCAGAACTCTTTTTGCAGTAGACCAGTGTCCTTCACAATGCTTTGCAAAAAACTAGAGAGGATTCCACTAGCAAACGAAATGTATGATCTGGTAGTAGTCAATTAGTTGAGACTTCTTACAAGCTGTCTATACTTTGTTGCATCCTCAGATTCTTTTCCTTCAATGGATGTGGGCTTTAAGTTTTGTTCCATTGGAGTAGTTAGAGGATTGCATTCAATCATGCCAAATCTATTCAACAGATCTCCAATGTACTTCTTTTGAGAAAGGAATATAGACTTCGGATGTTGAGTTACTTCAATACCAAGATGGTAGTGAACATAGCCCAAATAAGTCATTTCAAAACCTTTCCTCAATTCCTTCTTTATGGATGCAATGTAGCTTTCATTGTTCCCTATCATCAAAATATCATGTACATATACCACAAGATATATAACCGTTGTGCCAACTTTCTTGACAAACAAAGTTGCATCATCAAGATCATAATGTTTGAAATTGAGTTTCGGAAGATGCTCAGTTAATTTTTCATACTAGGCTCGCAGTGCTTGCTTGAGGCCATTCAAGGATTTCACAAGTTTGCATACTTTATGTTCATGTCCCTTCACAACAAATCCTTTAGGCCGGGACATAAAAACTTTCTCTTTTAGATCTCCATTCAAGAAAACAATTTTTACATCCATTTGGTGGAATTTCCAACCATTCTGAACTGCTAGGGAAAAGAGTGGCCGGATGGTAGCCCATTTTGATGAGGGGGAAAGTCTCCTCATAATCGACCCCTTCCTTTTATGTAAAACCTTTTGCCACAAGCTTGGCTTTATGCTTGTCAAGTGAGCCATCAACTTTATACTTGTGCTTGTAGACCCACTTGCAGCTAATTGGTTTGGTTCCCAATGGAGGATCAAACAGCTTCTAGGTTCCATTGTTTATCAAGGCATCATACTCCTTTTGCATCACTTCTTTCCATTCATCAAGAGAAGTGGTTTCTTTGAAGGAAGTTGGTTCAAAATCTGTAGACAAATTCAATTCACAATCATAAGAAACATCCATATCAACAGGTGAATCAGAGTCATCTACATCACTTCCATTTTTCCGAGTTGAATTTCTTGTTCCTATCTTTCCAACCTCATCGGGATGAACACTTTCAAGTGTGTTTGTCAGCCTCTTTGGGGGACCTTTCTGAGATGGTCCAAGCTGCTCAATTGATTGAGTTGGGATTGAATCAAGATTGAGTCTCCCAATTCTGTCAATAACATCACTCAAAGTATCATCAATGGTTGGAGTTTCATGTGGGGGAGAGAGTGCTTCAGAAGAAGATTCCACAGGTTGATCCAGTGTAGGAAACCCCCATTCAAGAAGTGGAATATGATTATCAAATTCTTGAAATGATTTTTCATTTGCGAATCTATCCAAGCAATCAAGTTTCCACTCAACAACATTGTTAGCTTTGGATGATTCAAGAAAGATTACATCTCTAGATACAACAAAATTTTTATTAACTTCATCATAGAGACGGTATGCTTTGGAGGTGTTTGAATACCCCAAGAAGATACACTTATGACTCCTTGCACCAAGTTTTTTTCTATGCACCTTTGGTATCAAAGCATAATAGGTGGAACCAAAGACCCTGAGATGCTTTACTGAAGGAATGTTCCCATACCACATTTCGTAAGGAGTCTTGTTTCTAATAGCATTAGATGGACATATATTCTTTACATATACAGCACATAGAACTGCATCAGCCCAAAACATTAATTTTACATTCTTGAAAAACATCATGGAGTGCGCCATATTTAAGATTTTCCTATTCATTCTTTTAACTACTCCATTTTGTTGGGGATTATAAGGCATAATTGTTTGATGTTTGATACCATGTTGGCGAAGATAGTTTTCAATCTCATTTGAAGTGTATTATTTTCCATTATTAGTGCGAATAGAGCTAATTTGAGATTGTGCATCATTTTCAATCCATGTGTGAAAGTTCTTGAATGTTTGAAAAACATCAGATTTGTTCTTCAATAAATGAACCCAACACATTCTGGTGTAGTCATCAACAAATGTCATCATATATTTATTTCGATTTGTAGAAGGAACAAGCATTGGAACACATAAATTTGAATGAATGAGTTCAATTTTTCTATGTGCTTTGGAATGTGAATCATGAAATACTATTTGCTATGCTTTCCTAGAATGCAAGCATCACAATGCTTAAGTTTCTTAGGAATTGTATGCAAACCAGTGACACCATTTTTCTTCAACAAGCGGAGGCTACCATAATTCAAGTGTTCAAATCTAGCATTCCATAATGAACTTGATGGAAATGTACCTTCATCATAATTAGAATTTTATGAGAAATTTTGTGCACAAGCCAAGGTATCTTGTAGCTTGAGAATCCTTTATTCTTCTATCCCCGTCATAACAAGTGAGTGATCTGATGATTTTCTCACCTCAACCTTGCCATCAAACATATGAATGGAGTGAGCTTGCTGGCAGATGTGGACCAAGGATGACAAGTTTCTCCTCAGCCATGGGAGATATAAAACATCATGTAGAATAAAGTCTGGAAGACCAGGCAATTTGAACCTAATTTTTCCAAGCCCTAACGGCTTGAGTTTTGATTTATTTGCAAAGTAAACTGCTCCATCAACATTATCAGTAAATTATTCAAAAAATTTTCTTCTAAAAGTCATGGCAAGTTGCTCCTGAGTCAAGCAACCAATCATTTTTCGAAGAAAAAAGTGAAGCATTAAACAAGTCTTCATTTACTCCAATATTACAATGTGCCACAACATAATGAGTGGATTCAGGTGCTTTACCTTTCTCTTTGTCATTATTTTTACCTTTGGATTGATTTCTTTCCCGCTCAATTTTGTCCCAAGGAAACATGCATGTGGATGCATCTTGTGATCCATCTCTATTGCAACGTATTCAATGCAAATCTGACTGTTCTCCTTGAAAGCGTCTACCCCCCCACCTCTGAAATTTCTTCTTCCTCTTCCTCTTCAACAAGCTCTTCCTCTGGAAGAATCTTGAACAAGATTATTCTCTCTATGTGCAAGACACAGTCTCTTCAAAGGACTGAGGAGCTATCTTCTTCCCAAAATATTTCTCTCTCTCAACAAATTTATTCTCAAGGGAATCAAAGGTAATTTCTTTGAGGTTTCCATTTTCTTGCAATGACTCAAGATAATTTGAGTAAGTGGGATAATGTGCCATGAAAAAAGCTATTAGAGGAATGTCCAGTTCAAAATTAGTAACTATGATATCATACATAATATATTTTTCTTATGATGCAAGAGAAAGAGGATCATGATTTTGTAATTCAAGGTTGAACAATTTAATCATGAGTTGAACAACTTCAAGTGCAGAGTGTGAGTCATAGAGTTCCTTCAGTTTTTGCAACACTTCGAAATCATTTGAAAATGGAGAAATATAGCGACTCACCTCTTCATTTACTAATACTACAATCAAGGCATAAGCCTTGTTGTTCTTATTTTCCCAAATAGCAAATTCCTTGTCTAAGGTAGGCTATTCTGGGTCTTTGTCTCCGTCTCCAACACACACTCCTTTCCACATCTCATTAAAAATGAGAGTGTGTTTGATCTTCCGAGACCACTCATGATAGTTCTCCTTCCCATTGAGAACCACTCCCACAATTGATATTAATGAGTGCATTTAAAAAAAAAATGAACTCTGCTGCTAATATATATAAAAAAATGAAATTCTGTTGGTTTAAAAAAAATGTAGTTTTGGTGATTAAAAAAAATGCAGTACGGGGAGGTGGTATATGGGGGAGGTGTTATATGGGAAGGTATTAATGAGGGGAGGGTGTACCTAGAGGAGGCCATTCAACGTAGGCAACAGATAGTATATAACAATGAGGAGCATTCAACATAACGCTTTGGAGAGGAGGTATTAGAGTATGGGCATATGGGAGCATCGACAGGATTATGGGCATATGGGAGAGGACATATGTGGAGAGGTCAAGTTGTATTATATGACTGCACGCAAACCAAAAGAAGGCCCATATGTGGAGAGACCGTATATAGGAGGAACATATATGGAGGAGGAGCCGTATGTGGAGAAGCGACATTGTATTATTTGACTGCACAAATAAGAATACCAAAAAATGTGAGGGAGGGAGCAACCAGAGGAGGATGTAGAGACAACGCGCTGTGGAGCAGTTACCATAGTTATAAAAACTCAGCGTGGTTCAATTAAGATGTACTACAACTAGAAATCAAAGTTGCAGAACTCATATAACAAGTAAGTACATATTCATAAGTAGCTTTCCAATAAATACATAGATCGAAATTTCCCTCTTTTACTAAATTCCAACGAAACCAAAGAGCGGGAACATACCATAGGTGATGAGAATGGTAGCATATCCATTGAGAAGAAACTTTACAAAGGCTCTCACAATGCTGGGGGATTTCTCAACATATGCCCCCATAACTCCAAAGCCCACCAATGTTACAGAGGATGCACCCACGATGCTTCCACTGCGTCACAGTGGACAATGACCAGTGCAATCGAACAATATTGTGTATCTATTATAATTGATAACATTATGTGGGAAGCGAACAACAGAGAGGTTGACCAACACTTTAAACAACTAGACGATATTTATCTCTAGTTAAATGCACATTGGAGAGATCCAGGACTGAAACTGGAATGGAATTAACACTAACGCAGACACAAAAGGATAGAGAATATGGCAACCTGCAGAAATGGTAGAAGGGAGTTACAAAGGTAGACTGGAATGCCAAAAATGGAGCTGGCTCTGATACCATGTCAGGCCAGGAGGTAACTCCTCAAATGAGAATCTGTTTATTCATTTGGGTTGTTCATAGTTATATACATGAGGGAGTGACTCTTGAGTTTCATCTCCCGAAGACTCTTCCTTTTCCCTTATTTATTATTTACACTATTTACAATTGTTCACCCAATCTCTATGATTAGGTGTCAACAGATATGATCCAAGGAAGTTAGGGCTTTTGCAGGCTCCTAAATTACATCCAAAACAGGTGACCTTAGAGAAATCGTCATAACTTTCTCTCAAAGCATTGAATTGAAATTTCGTAAGAAGTTTTAGAAAGAGGAGGGAATTCAGTTTTTTGTGTATCGTTTTCAGGTCTGAAGGTCGAAACAGTGGCACGTGGCACTTTGTAAAAGTTCGCTCTATTGAAAAAGTATATAATCAAGTCATATTGGGAGATTTGGCATAAGTCTCTCTTGGAGAATCCAATTTCAATCAAATTGGTGGCGTTGGAAAGAGGACGCAGAGGGCTACCACAACTCACAATTTTAGATATTGGAGACTCGAAATTTCAGAGATACATTAGATTCAATATCGATCTCCTACAAAGAAAAAAAGGTGTATAATTTTTTTTAAAATTTGCATAAGTTTGGTTTGAAAAATTAGTATGAAGTGATTCAAAGGGAATAGTGAAGCATAATTATCATTAATTGATGCCCCAAAGAAATAAAATGGAAACACCTAGTAAGAAACCTAAAATCTCTACCATGACTGATGAAGAAAAGGAATAAATGCAACATGATATATCAGAATTACGAGACCAAGTGCAACAATTTTCACTCTCACAAAAAGTAACAAAAGCTAAGATGGATTAAAGAAAGGAATGGAAGGTAAGTTGAATGGCATGGAAGATAAGATAAATGGCGTGGAAGCTAAGATGGATGGCATGGAAGCTAGGATGAATGGTGTGGAAGCTAAGATGGATGGTATAGAAGCAAATCTTAAAGGCAACATGGAAGATTTGAAGATAAATTTGACAAAGTTGCTACAAGAAATGCTTACTAATGGTGAAAGGGTGGTAAATGAAACTCATGATGAGAACAAAATAAGTGTTAATCATGATTTCATATACACTAATGTTGGATTGAAGACCCACCATGTTCCAAAGATTGATATGAGGAAGTTTGATGGCAAGGATCCCGTAACATAGATACTACACATTGAACAATATTTCGATCTCCATAATGTGCAAAACACACAAAATCTACACATTGCAACTTTATATTTGGAAACAAATCAGTTTGTATGGTATCAATGGATTTTATCTCGTAAATAAATTGTCACTTGGGCAATTTTTACGGAAGAAATGATAGAACATCATGAGGATACAAAAAGAAACATGCTTTTTAGCCAATATATAAATATCAAACAAAAGGGTACAATGATGGAGCACATTGAGGACTTCCAAAAATTGAATATAAGGGTAAAAGATATTTCAGAGGAGCATATGATTGATGTGTTCATAGGGACTTTAAAGGATAACATCCAACATGAGGTTCGCCTTTGGGAACCTGATTCATTGGAGAAGGCATTCAGGTTGGCAAGAAAAATTGAAAGCAAAATTATGGAAACAAGGAAGCCTACCACTCACAACTATAAAGATGGAAGTGTTGTTTCCCTTAGACTTCCACAACCTAGAAGGTTGGCACCACAACAATGTTGGAAATAATACTGAGAGGGGCGGTGAATCAGTATTATCAAGTCAATTATTTTCTTTTTCAAACCCAGATCCATCTCCCATCCAAGTGGGAATACACAAGATAGACAAAACTCATTCATCCCAGGGATAGTGGGGAAACCAAACTAGGCCGTTACATGACCTTGATATGAAAAGAAGTACATGTCATAGAGACAAGAACAACTATCAGCAGAATCAACCTTCAGACCAGCACACATTAATCTACTCCACCAGAAAACTCTTGAGAAATCAAACCAAGGACCTCTAAGATAATGCCAACAACGCATCATTAGAAGAATATATGATCCCCCTGAACCTGTGCCAGATGATCTTTGATAGACCCATTCGGTCCACATAGACTGGCAAATGTACGTGTATCCACCTGCGTACAACAGACAAGATTCAACAACAGGATGATGCATCAACAACCCCTAGCATCTGTCTGAGGTATTCAAATATCTCCCTGGGCAATGGTTTGGTGAGTATATCAACAACTTGTTACTTGGAGGGAACATACTCCAATTTGACATTTTGTTCTAGCACTTGTTCCCGGAGAAAATGATACTTGATTGGTATGTGCTTTGTATTTGAATGCATGACTAGATTCTTTGAAATGTTGATTGCACTTGTATTATCACATAAGATGGAGATAGGTGGAGTACAAGTGATTTGATAATCTTGCAAGGTTTGCATCATCCAAAGGAGTTGGGTGCAACAAGATGCAGCAGCCACATATTCTGCTTCAGCTGTAGATAATGCAATAGAACTATGTTTCTTGCTGAACCAAGATGCTAATCTGGAACCCATAAAGAATGCACCACCACTAGTGCTTTTCTGTCATCCACGCTTCCAGCCAAATATGCATCTGTATAAGCATGAAGAGTGAGATCCGCATCTCTAGGATACCATAGGCCATAGTTTTGAGTTCCTTGAAGATACTTGAAAATTCTCTTTACTGCCTGAAGATGAGTTTCCTTAGGATTTTCTTGAAATATTCCAACCATTCCTACTGCATGCATGATGTTTGGTTCGGTACCTTTTAAATAGAGAAGACTTCCAATCATGTATCTATAGGTTGGTTGATGCACTGCTACTGATTCATCATTTGCACTGAGGTTGCATCCTATGACCATAGGAGTACATACTGGTTTCGAATCTTCCATGCCATACTTCTTCAAGATCTGCTTGAGGTA
>APFE031133701.1:9476-35946 GCA_000404065.3 Pinus taeda
CAAAATCTGAGATTCTGGATGATTCTTCTGAACGTACCTAGATGGAGTCTTTTCTTCTATCCTTATCTGTTCCTCTGGTGCCTCTTGAGGTTCTTCTTCATCATCTTTCTGATCTGGAGAGTAGTCTTCATCCTCTTCGATATTTTCATGATTTACTTGCCTAGGGATGTATCCTTTTTCATCAACCACTACATCAATGCTGTCAACAATTCTTCCAAGTCTTTTATTGTAACACTTATATGCTTTGCTGTGAGGAGAATAACCAAGGAGAATGCCTTCATCTGCTCTAGGTTCAATTTTGCCAAGATGTTCATCATTATTCTTAATATAGCATTTGCTTCCAAAAATTTTGAAATTCTTTACTGAAGGAGTCTCACCATACCATAGCTCATGAGGAGTTTGAGTGATGTTCACTCGGACATTTGTTTTGTTGAGAATAACCACCGCAGCATGAGCAGCTTCACCCCAGAAAGTTGCAGGAGTTCCTGACTCATCAAGCATAGCATGAGCCATTTGTTGGACTATTCTGTTCATTCTTTCCACCACTCCATTTTGCTGAGGAGTTCTAGCTGTAGAGAATTCTCTTCTTATCCCATTTTCTTCACAGAAATCAAAAAATTCATTTGAGGTAAACTCCCCACCTCTGTCGGATCTGAGGCACTTAATTTTGTGACCCGATTCATTTTCAGCCAAGGCTTTGAAGGCTTTGAATTTTCGAATGCTTCATCTTTGTGCTTCATAATAAGTCCCAACCAAACCATCCTGGAGAAGTCGTCAATGAATAATATAAAGTATTCTTCTCCTCGACGTGACCTTGCCCTAAATGGACCACATACATCTGTATGGACTAGTTCAAGAGGCCTGCTGGTTGATCCTTCCTTCTTAGGGAAGTTGGTTTTGGTTTGCTTACCAAACTGACATGATTCGCATATGGTGTTGTCTAGAATTTTGATATCTGGAAGACCACGAACTCCCTGGTATTTGCATGCTTTCCTTATTTGTGAAAAGTTTAGATGCCCCAACCTCCGGTGCCATAACCAGTGTTCATCATCCTTACTCAAATAGCATTGTTGTTGTCCTTCTTCAAATATTTATAAGTTATTTGGAGTTCTTCTGCCTTTGATCATTGTTTTTCTTATATCAAGATCACGAACACTACATCCATTTGATCGAAATATTACCTCGGTTCCTTGATCGCACATCTAACTAACACTCAGAAGATTATGCTTCAAGCCATCAACATACAAAACATTTCCATCTTTGACCTTTTCTTTCAACTGAGCAGTGCCTTTTCCTTTTATGACTGCAGGGGTATCATTTCCAAAAAAGAAACTTTCTTTCCCTTTTCTAAAACACTATATGATTCAAGTTTCTTTATCACTGTCATATGCTATCGAACATCCGCATCGACTGACCATTGATTTTCCTATCCTTCTGCATATAAAGCTATCCCACATCTTTCTGTTGTGGTTCCTTTATTCTCCATGTTCTGGTACTTGGGGCTTATTCCTTTGTCTGCCAAAACCTACTCCTGCAATCAGAATCTTCATGACCAAAGTTGTTACAAATAGAACATTCAATTTCATTTTCGAGGGCCGAAAAGTTTTTATAGGTCCTTTTCGTGATCCCAGTCATACTCCTTTGTTTTTGAGCTTCTCTAGTCATGATTTTTTTATAGGCAACACATTGAGCTACTTTGTGGCCAAAGTTATGGCAAGAGAAACATTGACCATTGAAGAAACTTCTGCGATTATCAAATCTACCTACCAAATGATTGTAGTTTCTATTGTCATCCATTCTTGAGGAAAATTGAGAAGATTTTACCTGTGGCTGGTTGTAGCTTTTGTTCATCCTTAAGGTGGATTGCCCCTGATTTACCTGGTAGTCTTTGTTTATCCTTGATGTAATACGTCCCCTGTTTTACCTGGTGATCTCCATTGGGATTTTTCTCATTCCTCCTTGCTGCATTGAGATAACCCTTTGAGGTGGATGCTTGAGATGCTTCTGCATTATACTCCAGACCTGTCTTGATTAACAGAGAATGTTGTACATTGATAATATCATCCAGAGTTTCAGATCCTTTAACAAATTTAAGATTAAGAGCCTTTGTTTTCTCAATTTCTTTTCTAAGGCCAACAATTTCACATTCTAACTTCTCAAGAGATTTTTCTTTTTCATGAAGTTGGAATTGTAGAGTATCAATGATCACATTTTTTTCTTCTAAACATGTTTTGAGTCTAGAAATCTCTTCATAAAAGCCATCCATATCTATAGCATCCATGTAATCATCATCTTCAAAAGCCATTAAAAGTTTATAGTTATTACCTCGTTCATCTTCATCACTATTTGAAAGACCATCACTATATTCATGAGTGTAGTAACTTTTCTTAGTTACATTCTGTTTCTTGTTCCATCTAACAAGTTCCTTCCCTTTGTCAATTTTATCCTTATGAGGACATTTGGCAGCATAGTGACCGACTCTCCCACAAGAAAAAAATTTGAAAGGAAACTTACCTCTGAATATTCCAGTACCCCGTTGAAGGTTTTTGACAAAATTTGATTCTTCTTCCTCTTCTAATGCATGTCCTAACTCATAGTAGTCTCCTTTTCCTGAAGCCTTGAAAGTTGATTCTCTCCTGTCTGATGGTCCTCCTTTCCTCATTTCATAAGCAGTTAGAATCTTGTGTAGCTGTGACATGGTAAGGTTTCGAAGATTCTCTTTTTCTTCTATTGTAGAAACTTTAGATTCATACCTAGGGGACAAAGATCTTAGAACTTTTTCAACCACAATAGCCTCTTTTATTTCTTCACCCAAGTTTTTCATACAATTAACAATCTCATCTACACGAAGGAAATAGTTAGTCACACTTTCATCATTATGCATTCTGAGATTTTCATACTGAATTCTGAGGGTTTGAATTTTTTCTCGTTTTACCTGATCATCTCCTTCATAGCTCAGTACAATCTTGTCCCATATTTCTTTTGTGGATTTATACTGCATAACCTTGACAAATTCTGATTGAGATAAACATCCTAATAGAGTATTGAACGCCTTTGCATTTGTTTCATATTTCTTCTTCTCAGCCGGATCTGTAGGAGTTGCAAATGGAAAAGTATACCCTTTATCTATGATATCCCAGACTTTTGTACCAAGAGATTGAAGATATGCAGTAACTCTTACCTTCCAATATATGAAGTTTGTCCCATCAAAAATCGGTGGCTTGATTGATGCTTCCCTCTCGTAGTTGCTCATGATGAAAGATCTTCCTTCAAGCGATCAAGCTTCTGCTGAAGGACCTGCTATGATACCAATTGTTGGAAATAATACTGAGAGGGGGGGTGAATCAGTATTACCAATTCAATTATTCCTTTTTCAAAAATGAATTATATACGCTACTTCAGTTAATTAAACCCACGTATATACGCAATTATGCAGAAGGAAACCCACATATACAAAGCAAACTTTTAAGTTACTTTATCTTTCTACTGATGATAGTTAATCTGTGTTTCAAAATCAAATAACCAGTAACCATAAACAGTAAAACAGAGTAGAAAGACAATCACACACAAGAACACAAGATATAAGGTGGAAACCCAATGTGGGTGAAAACCACTTGCTGCAATTCGTCTCTATCTTCTTTTTAAAATTAGAAACTTCTTTTACAATGTACCGGTGCAGTCCTTTACCAGTACGTAGGCTGCAACCTGCAGAGAGCTACAACCCTCTATCTTTCTCCAGCTTCTCCTGGAAGGGAGCTACAACCCCCTTTAGCTTTTGTACTAGCCAAGATACTAGTACGTAGGTGCTGGCCTACAGAAGGCTACAACTTTCTCTTTCTTCCAGGGACCACGTTTCATAAATTTTCAGACTGGATCCATGAACATCAATCAATCATCAAGAATTTCTCTGTCAACCAATCTCCTTTCCAACAATTAGATCTGAATCAAGTAAATACTTCTCTGACAGTTGTACCCAAAACACAGTACTAGAAACCACACACCAAAATCTGAACCCAGAACACAGTAGCAATAAACTGAAGTAGCTAGATCACAACTTAAAGTATATATGCTATTTCGATAACATTCAACATGCGTGCATACACTTCTGTTTTTTGAACAACCTGCGTATACGATGTTTTCATTCACTGAACCAGCGTGTATATGCGCCTTCGCTTCACTGAACTTGCATACAGATCTATAAAGGATAATTTTCTCTTTCAAATATTCAGAATGCTAATTAACCTAGATTATCAGTGTTATAGATCAAGCAAGCGCCACATATAACAGACCAAAATCATACAAAGATACAACCATTAAAGCTTAAAGATTATGACCCATCAATAGAATTTATCCTTCTCTTTGCGCTAAGGTTGCTCCAATCAGATCCAGATCTGCATCATAACCCGATTACCAGTATTCCAGATCTACCACTTTATCAGATATTCAACGATACTTCAGATGGTCCTTTGCCACATGATCTCCTTCCTCTTTTATAGACTTGCTTTTCACAATACCATGGTCCAAAACCATAACAATTCAATACCATGAATCCAATACTTGGGATCAACACTTATGACGTGATACCATGGTCCAAAACCATAGGTTCAAATACCAAGGACTAAATACCACGGACTAAAAATAAGTTCTCCCACATATACGCACTTTTCCTTGCATGAAAGTGCGTGTATACGTATACACGCCTTGGACAAGTCCAACCCGCGTGTATACACGTCTTCGTCTAGATGATCCTGCGTATATGTCTTTCTCTTCTTTCTGAGTGCCTGAACTGAGATCTGTCACCAAGTTGAGTTCCATCAAGGACAACACCAGTGCCATATCAAACCTATGCCATAATGCCAACATCTTTGACTTCCCTCATGACTGTTTGACTTACATGAATATTAAAATGACATTACTTTTCAACTTTGTATGTGGGTCTCTTACAATTCCACATTACATTACATTGACTACAATAGTATGGCCCATAATAGTGATGTGGTCGAGATGATTCATGACATGACTCGACATGAGAGTGGTGGTATGTTCATGCTAATGGTGGTGTCCATGTCGAGTTG
Organism: Pinus taeda; assembly: GCA_000404065.3. Taxonomy (NCBI): domain Eukaryota; kingdom Viridiplantae; phylum Streptophyta; class Pinopsida; order Pinales; family Pinaceae; genus Pinus; species Pinus taeda. Next base: position 14,552 of record APFE031133701.1, read on the forward strand.
CAGTGCTGCTGAGTGATGGGTGTGCTCTTGGTGTCTCATAGCTTCACCTTAGCATGGCAAGGTGTGCGGAGTCTTTGATGGTACTTGACATGCTTCATGTGTTCATTTGTTTGCGAACAAGTCTCCTCGAATGTTCTCCTTGTTCATCCTGTTCATCATCCTGCCATGTCTCATCCATGTGCTTGTATCTGCAATCACTCATGATGATACGACACCATATCCAAAAATTTCCTAGTCTACCATGATGAGTCATCTTTCATTTTTGGGCATAGGTGACCAGGAGAGAGGAAAAGGCTATGAAACTACGCAGAGCACATTTCAGGTTTGGATGTGAGCTCTGGGGCACTGTCAAGGAAAATTTTGCAGAACTGACTAGGAGGATGGGATGAGAAGTCTGGAATAACAACGACATTCTGTGGGATCTAGTTTAGCTGGGAGGCAGAACTATGCAATTTTTAGGGAGGCCATATAGGTAGCAGGGAGGACACTAGCAATGAAAACTGTGCAAATTCTTAAGGGACGCTCGGAGCAGGCTGTGGGAGCTTGCTGGACAAAAATGTGTAGAACTGTGAAGCAGGGATGCAGAACATGTCTCCACAATTTCCGGGTTGAGCGTGGTGTCAGGAAGCTACCGTACAGTCTAAGAAATCTTCGTAGTTTTCAAGAGGAGCAGCAGGCCAAATGACAGGGGGATTGGATGACAGAACTTCCCAATTGTCAGAGATAGTGTAGTGACAGGTAGTGGGTGCCTATCACTCATGTATGCTCAATTTATTCAACTAGTGGAGGTTTTCATGCTGACAAGTTCTATGCAATATTTTGGAGGAGTGAAGCTCAGGGTCACTACCCAGTCAAACTCTCCGATTGACCAGTGGGAGGCTTGATAGATTGAATTTCGGGCATCACAGATTGAGATGGATTCTTGGGAAACTTCTATGCTATTCTGGGTGACACTCAACTAGGTTGATGCCAGGATTGAGCAATGCAGACTGCTTGGGAGATAGCCTCAAGATCTGCGCAATTCCGGGCAGCAGTACTTGATCATTGAGGGTTCAGACTTCGCAGTGTAGCTAAGTTGATGTCCGACTGATGGAGGGTGGTCCAGTCAATATATTTTTGGCAAAATTACTGTGTGTGAGTAAGTGGACTTGTTTATACATGACCTCGTGAACACACACTCAACATGACTTGATGAAAAAACACGTCAAACCAACAAGACAACATCTGCTCAATGTGACTAACCAACGAGTCTGAGCGACAAGTGCGACACATGAGATAGATCATTGAATGACCATAATGACACTTGCATGAAATTGGATACAAGTTCATGTGTGAGTTTGGAAGATGCTTACATAGCGAATATAACTTGTACACACAAAGACAAACCTTCAACATAGACAGAACATGACTGCAAGCATGATATTGTGACCAACATGCTAAAATATGTTCGGTGAATAGTTAGTAAGAGATGGTTTCAAGGCTTAATACGAGATCATGAGATGATCTCGAGTGTTTGAAAAAATCAAGGAAAAAACCAACAAAGGCTCCGAAATATGAAGCACGCCAAAATTTTGGAGGGTGTTGCAGTCGCTACAACACTTGGCGACACACTAGTTGAATACCAACTTCTCTATTTTGGTCCATTGACAACATAGGGCCTTGGTCTATTAGGGAGTATTGAATCACTATGCAGGTTACTTCAACTTCCCGAATTACCCCATGGATAGACATGGTTCACCCTTTTCCAACTCAGTCAAACACAACAACAAGTTTCAACTTGATTACAATGTTTCGAAATCAGGAAGGGTAGTTGGCTCACAAGTTTTAAATTTTTCAGAGTATAAATTTTCATCTCTCGTGTTGCCGAAGGCTAGTAGACCTGGAAAGTACCACAACGGAGTCAAGCAGGAACACACACATTGCTCCACTGCCAACGAGTCCTGTCAGTACCCAGGTGGAGTTGCATGCTTCACCTCTCTGCATAGGAAGCCTTTCTCTTCTTTCGCATTTGTATTTTCAAAAGAGGACTGTGCATAGCCACTTATTTATTTTTGGGGCAAAAGAGGGATCACGACTTATTGAGAGAAGAAGAGGTTGTTCCTTCAGAGAAGCATGTAAGACATATGGTATAGGTTTGCTTGTTTAGATTTTCCCTTCTTCGTTTCTACTAGTTGGATGAGCTTGAGCACACAGAGTAGAAGGCTAAGTACAAGTTTGGGGCTTCCTAGTGTGTACACATGTTCATGGTTGGACCTAAGATTCCCTTGCCAATGGTTTGTATTTTTTGTCAATACTTCATCAGCCGAAAGTTATAACCAGGCACCGAGAAGACGGAAAAAGGACTGGCCAAGTGCTGCAATGTCACAAGACACTTTGGATCTCAACCACATACTCATTCAAAAGACATAACTAAGTAGAGGGTAGCACTTATTGACAAACCAAAAATATCATGATCCTAAGAAAACAAAACAAAATATAACAAAAATCGTAAAGCAAAGTGAAAAGACAACAAGCAGTAAAAAGACTATGTATAGGGTGTGGGGCACAGCCTCGACTTACTAAAAGTAGTGTTTTAAATCTTGGTCATTGATAGGAAGGCTATCAAATCTCCTACCAAGTGATTAAAGATGGTATGTGTGTCGGCCAAGCTTTTCCTAGACATATAGACCAATCCACAGGGACTAGAACTTCATATATTTTCCTTTGTCTTCATGGGGTTTGTCCCATTTCAAGTCTAAGTCACCCACATCCAAGTTAGTGTTCCCTATAGGCTTCTTGTACAACCATCGCTTGATATGGTTCTCGTGGAGTGTGAATTTTTCTTTTTCTTTCACCCTTTTTTCCCACAACTTGTGAAGTGTGTCCATCCTATGCTGAACTGGTAGACAAGGCTTACCTTGGGATTCTTGGGACAACTGGATCACAGGTAAGTAGATGTTTGGTGGAAGGATTTTCTTTCCCATAAACCAGGAAGTATGACGAAATTTTAAGAGAGGGTTTGGGTATTACACAGTCAACCCACAAAGCATTCGTCAAAGAAGAGTGCTAGTTACGTTGTTCAGAGTAAATGGTATTCTTGTTAATGTAGATAAGATTTTTATTTGTAGATTCTAGGAGACCATTACCCTATGGGTAGTAGTTAGATGAGTGTTTAAGAATGATACCATATTTCAATGCAAACTCATAAAGATTTAAAGACAAAAAGTAAGTTGCATTTTCAAACACAAGTGATAGCAGAATGTCAAATCGTGAGATGATGTTCTGTTGGAGGAAGTTGATGATTTCCTCATCATTCACTTGCTTAAGAAGAACTACTTATGTCTGTTACGTGAAGTAATTTGTACTTTTCAAGATGTAGTGGTGTTGTTTCGACAAATGTGGGAATATTTCCCCAATGATGTCCAGGCCCCATTGTTGGAATATTTCAGTCACTGCAACAGAGTTGTTACACAGTATTTTGTCACACTTCTTGCACTTCCATGTGTCATACCCCATAGTGCCAAAACCTTGAAAACTATGCAGGTCACCCATGCTGATATGCAGTTTAGATCCTTCCCAAAGAAATAATTAAAAGTTTCCCTGAGCATTTCCTGAGAAAAATTAGCTCAAAACCCTAATTTCTAGGTTAGCATGTCTGTGACACTGGCCTCTCGTGCTGATGGCAGGTTGCCCCATATGAACCTCATGCTGCTAGTGTGGATTTTGCCTGGATACTCACGTTAAACCCTAAAAGGAAAGTTCTCCCAAAGTGGAGGAGAAGCTTTGTGATATAGAGGCTTCCAGGACAAGGAGCTAGATGATGTTCGTTGTCGATGTGGTTGAATTCTCCCAATATTACCCTTTGATATTATCCCTATGAGCTTCGTCCTTTAGATGGGTACCTTCCCCTATATTTGGTGATATCCAAACTCCCTCTTCTTGCCTATAAATCCATCTCCCTCCATTCCAAAATGGTTGGTCTCTGATTATTTTCACCCTTATGCTAAGATAGTGCCTATATGATATTCACTTTGGCTTGGAGGAGTGCTTGGAGAGCTTGAGCTTGGACTTGGAAATTCAATCGAGGAGGGCTACTAATATCAAGGCGTAGGTTTTATTCTTCCTCTTTTACTTATTAATATGTACAGTTGTTGGTTCACTTTCCATAAATGCTCGTGTCAATGCTTCATTTATCCTAATTCTCCTTTATCTGTTAAGTGGATTACATTTGATTATGCTTGTTGCACTTTTATGCTTTATCATGTATTTGGCCTCTTATGCAGGTCTTCAAATGCTATGAGCAGCAAGGACAGAGCGTAAGGAGCAAGTGATCAGGATCTTCAACAAAGGAGTGCATTATAGAATCAAAGCAAGGTAGGTCTCCTTCCTCTTCTCTTATTTCAATTGTAATCTAGGAAAATGTCTTGTATATTGTCTCATTTATTGCTAGACCGACTCATTAGTCTAGAGGGATCATCTCTGTCCATAGAGAGGATTTACCTACTCAAAAAAATGGTGAATCCATTGGGGAACCTATAACCCTTCCATCCATTTCTTAGATCCGACCCTCTGATTAATTTGACCAACCTTCAATTTCTTGGCTTGTGTGAGTCACTGTAGGTTTATACAGTCACTAATTTTTACTTGAAAATGTTGAGTTTGGTTTGATTTTTGAAACTTTTTGTTTTTTTCCTTCTTTTCCTTGCCCATCACATTTTTTGGTTTTACATAAGTGTTGTAAGCATTGATTTTGGATTAATAGTCACTTTGCTTTGCCTTTCAACAATACTTTGTCTTTCACAGACGCGTTGATCCTAGAGGCTAGAAATTTTTTATGGTTTCTTCTCATTTTCAGTGTGTCTCAACCTATGTGAGTGTTTTTCCAGTGTGATCTCATTGTGTTTGCCTTGATTAATTTCCTTTAATGGTTGGAATTATCTCTTTTATTATGTTGGTGTGTGATTGAAGTTATATTTTCTTCTAGGTTTTCTAGGTCTAATTTACCCTTCACTCATCATTTGGCTTGTCTTTGTGAGATCGATTGTCTCCATTTAGGAGTTTTACTGTGATTAGGACACCATTTTCAAGTTGCTTTCGGTTCATATTTGCGAAGTTGCTTTCATTAGTATCAGATCATATTTGTACATTGAAAAGTACTTTTGCTCCATTGTAAAATGTAGATTACAATTGTTTGATTTGGTGAAACTAAGAGTATGTGCTTGTTTTGATTTCATTGTTTCGAAAAGAAAAGTGGAAGGAGCTCTTCGTTAAAGTATTTTTGAAACGCTTTTTATTCGAAACCAAAGTGAATGAAATCTTCATTTTAGTTTTTTTGAAATCCATTTTTCCTTTGCTTATGCATTAGTTTTCATTTTGAATCAAAGTGAAAGAAAAAGGACAAAAATATTAGTGCATCTTAATGGAAGAAAGTGATTTTTCTTCTCATAAGATTGCATTTTGGCATTGCCTTCATTAGTGAAAGTGAAAGAGTATTTTTCATTTTTTACATCTTGCATTCAAAGAGTTTGGGAGATATGTTTTAATGAAATTTTCTTGATTAATGCATTGTTTGGTAGTCTCTCTTCCCTCATTAGTTTAGCTTTCATCATATGAAAAACTTTCAATTTTCTCATTTAGTTTCATCATAGGAATTCAGGTGACATCGTTGAGCCATAAAATTGAAACCTAATTCAAAATAAACTTAAAATTTACCTCAATTAACCTAAGGACCATTTTTAACCTAATGCAAATATCTAGAGGTCTAGGCTAGAGACATGTTCCAACGTCTTTAAACATAGTAGTTGTCATTAACTGCCTGCATTACATCCCAGGGGTGAAATCCCATTCTAGTACGGAAGTATATCGAAGGTTATCCAGTACATCCGAGTATATAGGAGGCACTTCAGTATGGAAAGTATATCAGAATGCTCTCACCGAACGATTATGCATTAGACAGCGGTAACACGGACTTGTGCTCCCAGTACCGTCAAGTATATATTGGGAGACCCCACTAGGTTTCTATATTTTAGCCATAGGTAACTGAGTCTTCCGCCTTGTAAACATGATACAATGAACACAATATTTGAGGATATTTTCTTTTCTACGTCAAGTCCTTGGTTTCGGCTAAGGTGTATATAACGGTTCACAGATACTTGGTAAACTCTCTTTCATAGTATAACCCTTTTTTATTTATTTGTTGTTTAAATTTATAAAATTAACTGCCAATGATAAGATGTCGATCCCATGCAGTTGCTTCTTGACCTCATATTGAGTAATCCCTTGTAAATTTTAATCTTAAACCCCTAAATGAAATAATCTCTTCTCCTTTTTTATTTTGAAAGAAAATCATCATGGCTGAACCACTACATTCACCTCATCATTCCCCTTCATCATATCATACTGAAGGGTCATTACAAGGAGTCCATCCTGAACTTTCACAGTCACTTGAAGATCAAGGTCTTGAAATTGGAATTATCCCAAGTATCCAACCCCTTGCTTGTCATCCCTTACCTCGAGACTCATTGTCATCTCAGGAGTCTAATCCAGAAACCCCTAAGGGTCCACAAAGGTTTGTTTTATTCCCTCTGAATCCTCTTTTTAATTCATTGGTAATATCTCCTCAGAAACCTTATAGTCCATATGACAATCCTAGTGTTCCTTTAGAGTTATCACCTCATCCATCTCAGATTCCTCATCACCAATTGTTTCCACCCATGGCTTCAGAAGGTGAGTTTCCAACCTCTCCTTGAGGTCCTCTGGAAGTCTCAGCTACTTACACTCTTAGTGTTGATAATGATCCTAAATATGACTTTCCACCAGAAGGTTTTCCTTTTCTAGGAAGAGTTCCATCTCAACCATCTCCTGAAAATAGTGGGCCTATGCTTCCACGTGGTTATGCAACCTTGGCTCAACTAGTTTAAGGAACTCCCAGTGCTTATTTATTCAACCAAAATCTAATTTGGTCATCGAAAGTTATGCTTACTTCGGGTCCATTTGTCCCTAACATGACCTCTCATATTCCTATGCAAACTTCCATTAATTCAGTTCTGATTCAACTGACTATTCTGACACAATCTTTACTTTCATTTCAAGCTACAATTCCAATGCAACTGACAGTTTCGGTTAATATGTCTATAAGTTCCTCAATTCCCCCATCAAGTGGAAAAAATGTGCCACCACCACACTCGCAACATGGGGGAAAATTTCCAAATATCCCTCTTGTATCAAGTGGAACCCATGTGAGCGGATCACAACCTCACATGGTTAGAGTGAGTCAACCTGTTAGTGCTATTCTTAATCCTGCTAGATCATCTATTCTAGTTGAAGCAATTAATATCTAGTATCAACAATCTTATTTGGCCTAGATACTCCACCAACAGCCTTATGTTCCATATGGTTCACAAGCACTTCAAAATCCACCTTATATTCCACAGGTAGGTTCTCATATGAAACCTAGTCAAAATCATGTTTCCGATGCATATGGTTAATTCCCAATTGGAACTTATCAGTATCAACGACGAATTCCTCAAGGGACTGTTCAAAAACAATCTTTACAACAATAAGGGAAACATTTGCAATAATAGGGTAAACTTTTGTAGTAGGAAGGGCAGTTTTTCCAACAACCAAATCAACCCTTGTATCCACAAGGTCAACCCTTGAAGTGACAAGGTCAACCCCTATAGCAGTAGGGCCAACAGTTTTATCACCAGGGCCAATTGTTGCAACAACAGCCTTATAATCCATATGTCGTGCAAAATGTTTAGCCACCTTATGGTTCTCAATGGCCTATGGCAGGTCAGTATCAACCTTACCCTGGTCAAAACCCACCTTTGTGGGGGTAGAATCGACCTTACAGTTAGGGTAACACTCAGTGGGGGAAATATCAATCTCCTTATGGTCAAAATCCACCACTTTGGGGGAAACACCCATACCGACAACGATGGAATCCGCAAACTGAGCCTTATCAAATACTTCATTTGCCTTATTAGCCTTTGGTTTCGACTAATATTCCCAGCGATTTTCCAAAATTCAGAGGAAAAGATAAAGAAGACCCCCAGGCCCATGTTATGACTTACCACTTATGTGTTGCCGCGAAATGGTACATCGAGTGACTACAAAGTGCCTATTCCGACTTTGGTTCTTTGGCCATGGCCTTCCTCACTCACTTACAATTACTTGTTCATTATGAAATTGGTACACATTTTCTTACATCTCTGGAACATGATACTGCTACCCACATTTCCAATCACACTCATGAATGGAGACGTTAATGTCACCTCATCAAGTTTGAAATACCTGATGAGTTGTTAGCTAAATGGTTTACCAAATCATTCATCAACATAATTGTTGCAGACATATAAATGGGAGGTTATGTTATTGAAGATCAAGCTATTTCCCATGCACAATATTTAGATTTGGTATATTCCCAATCTTGAACATTATATGATCTCTTTCCTGATGCTCCGAGGCCAGCTATGGATTGAGCATCTTCTAAATCTCGAGACGTATCGCGTGTCGATGGCATTCTTGGGTGAGTATCTCAAAATTCCAATAAATCTTCTTCAAAGCAAAAATCCGTTTTGAATATTGCATCCAATCCTCCTTCAAACTCCTCTTTGAATCCTGGTAAAACCTCTAATATTAATGCCATTCAATCTACCGTGGTGGAAAAACCCTCAAAAGGTAAAAAGAAGGGTAAAGGGAAAGAGAAATATGATACCCCAAAATAGGATCCTCTTAACACATCTATTGACGATGTCTTCAAATGTAAGCCTAAGTATCCTTGCCTGATTTGTGAGGAAGATCACTATACCAAGGATTGTCCCCATTGTGCAGAACTTAGTTGCTTATTGAAAGGCACTCAAGGGACATTGGATGTACTGAAAGAGCCATTCCCATCATAGCAGTTCCAATTGGTAGAACAACCACAATCCTCTGCCTCTTCAAGTTCTCATGTTTACATGAGTTGAACAATGCTTATTTCTGTTGAAACCCAATCGAAATATTATCAAACTCCTCAAAAGAAAATGGTGGAAAAGGAAGCCACTGATACAGCTTCTACTTTTTCTCCACCTAGTTCCAGTCCTCTTCATATAGAGAGATATAATAATGAATCTGTCATCTGACCGCCTCCTAAAGGTGTGCCTCAGAAGTCATATTCTAATCTGAATGCTAGAGCTTCTCAACATTATAGTATTTTCGAAGACTTGGCTCAAGCACCTTCGAAAATGCCTACCTTGGAATTTCTCCAAACTTTTCCAATGTAGTGGAAATCATCATTATATGCTATAGGAGGAATTGATCCTGCAGATTCGAATTTGATCACTTCTGATCAGGAAAACCATGTTCCTCATCTTCCCCATCAAATTTTTTTTTTAATCCAATTCATTATAAAAGGAAAGGCGATTCATCGATCTATCATTGATGAGGGTTCTTCCACCTACATCATGTCTATTTCATGTTGGAAAGTTGTCGATTGTCCACCTCTCAATCAGTCTTCGAATAGGTTAGAAGCCTTTGATGGCAGAGGATCCCATCCTTATGGTATTCTCACAAGCTTGCCCATCACCTTGAAAGGGAAAACTGTCGAATTAGAAGTAGAAGTCGTAGATGAAAATCTGAATTACAACCTTCTACTTGGACGAAGTTGGACTCATGCCATGTTTTTTGTGGTTTCCTCTTTTTTCCATGTGCTTTGCTTTCCTCATGAAGGGAAAATCGTCACCATTGATCAATTGTCTTTTTTCTCTTCCGGTTCTTCAAATGGCAATGTCCCATATGTGGGAAATACTTATATTCCCTACGAGAGTGTAGGGGTAGACCTTTTTAAATATTATTATTTAATGGGAACTTTTTCTCTCCCACCTCCACATGTTGCCTCAGTCAACATGATCTGAACCTCATGTGATCCATGGATCATCCATACTCTGGATCAGGTTAAATATTTTGGTGATGCTATGTAGCTACGTCCTTCAAAACAAGCTTATCAAAAGGTATTTTGGATTAAGCATCTACTTTTGAAAGTCATACTACTCTTATTATGCACCTAGATGTGTATTCTCAATCTCCTTAGCTTGGTTCTTGGGATTCTCTGGATCCCTTGAACGAGATATTTCCCATCGACGAGAGTATTGTTGAGGTTATGTCTCTTGACGAAACTTCTTGGAATGATGCTCATCATCATTCCTCGTTTCTTCCAAATCTTAGTGAGATTTATTTGTGTCTTGAGCCTTTTGTTTCTCATAACTTGACACATCCACTTCAAACACTTGTTTTTGTGCATGAAGTCCTATCTGAAGGTAATATGGGAAATATTACTACTACGATGCTAGTCGACATTTCCATTAAACCTGGGATTGTCGAGAACATCCACATTAGGGTTTACACTGACCTTTTTAAAGAGTTTCGTGATGTCTTCGCTTGGTCATATGAGGAAATTCCTGGCATCGATCTAACTATAGTGGTGCAGAAAATACCCACTTATCCTAATTCAAAGCTCATTCGTTAAACGTCTCCATCTGGTGCATCCTAGAAAGGTTGTTTCTATTAAGGGAGAAGCTGAAAAAATTCTAAAGGCTAGTTTTATTTATCCCATCCCATTGACATACTAGGTTTCCAATATCATACCTATTACTAAAAAGTAGGGAATAATTCAAGTTTGTGTTGATTACCATGATATCAACCATGCATGCCCTAAATACAATTATCTCACTCCCTTTATTGATCAGATCATTGATGAGTGCACTGGGAGTGAGATATTTTCTGTTATGGATGGTTTTTTTTTCGTTACAACTAGATTAACATACTACCCACTGATCAACACAAAACTTCTTTCATCTATCCATGGGGGACTTTTGCTTATAAAAAACTCCCTTTTAGTCTCAAAAATGTTGGTGCTACCTTATAGAAAGCGATGTCATATTCCTTTCATGATATTAAACACATCGTTCAACCTTATTTGGACAACTTACCAGCTCATTCTGCTAAGCATCATGACCATCCAGACCACCTTTGAGAAATATTTCTACATTGTCGACACTATAATATTCGTCTCAATGCGCATAAATGTGTCTTCTGCATCGAATCTAATCATCTCTTGGGTTTTTTTATGTCTAAAGAAGGAATCTATATAGATCCTCTGAAAGTTGAGGCTATTGTAAATCTACCCCCTCCTTCATTCCTGCACCAATTGTAGAGTTTGCAAGGGAAGGCCAATTTTCTTCATCCTTTTTTCCCTAATTATGATGAGCTTGCGAAGGGATTTACTTGGTTAATTAAGAAGGGGATCCCATTCATTTAGTATGAAATTTCTCAACAATATTTCGATGCTCTAAAGCAAAATCTCACTCGTGATCCTTTATTTCATTCCCTCGGTTACCATCATGATTATTTCTTGTACTTGGCCACGGCTGACAGTACCATTGCCATGGTACTAGTTTAAGATGATGACGATGACAATGAACACATGGTTTATTATTTGAGTCGAAATATTATTGATACAGAAACTTGATATTCTCATGTCAAGAATCTCTCCTTGGCAATGGTCCATGTTCTGCAACAATTTTGCCATTATATTCTTTTACGGAAGACCACAGTGATTTCTGACTGTAACCCCATGACTTATATTATGACCCATCTATTGCTTGGGGGAAAATACTTTAAATAGATCATTATCCTATAAGAGTTTTATTTGGAGTTTAATGCCACCAAATCAAAGAAATCACTAGTTTTTTTCTGAATTGATCTGCACCCTTCCTTCTGCAAACATCTTCACTGATTTTACTGAGAAAATTCTTCATGAAACCTTATTTCTTATCAGTATTCTTGACCAATGGTATGGAGATATTATTGTTTATTTTCAAACCCAAATTTTCTGATCTGAGTTGTCTCAATCTGACCGTCTCCGCATCTGACATCAATCTCAACCTTATCAGATTATTGGTGACACGTTGTACTGAGTTGGTGTTGATTTTGTTCTTTGTAGATGTTTAACACTTGAAGAGGCTGAATGAGTCCTAAATGACTCCCACTCTGGGGAATTTGGTGGTGACATGTAAGGTTATTCCAATGCTCATAAAATCCTTCGTATTTGTTATTTCTAGTCTTCTATATTTAAAGATTTCATTTTGGCAGTTCAAAAGTTCCATGAATGTCAAATATATAACAGTAAACAGCACACCTTGCCAACACCCTTACACCCAATTTTTACTGTCGGCCCATTCACTAAATGGGGGATTGATTTCATGACCTGTAACCCTTACTCGGCCAGAGGGCATGGCTATATCATCATTGTCATTGACTATTTTACTAAATGGGTTGAGGCGGTGCCCACATGTACTATTGATGGTACAATTGCTACTAATTTCCTCTTTAACCATGTCATAGCCCGTTTTAGTGTCCCTCAAGCCATTTTCACTGATCACGGATCCCATTTTCATCAGCACATGATGGCAGAGCTTACTTCTCAATTTGGTTTATGTTACGAGAACACAACTCCTTATCACCCATAGGCTAATGGCCAAGTTGAAGTAGTTAATAAAGTCTTAGTTACTATGATTCAACGTACCATTGGAAAGCATAAAAAAGGCTGGTATCTCATGTTGTTTTCGAATCTTTGGGATTACTGAACCTCAAATAAGACAACCAATGGTTTCACTCTATTCCAGTTGGTATATGGTTCAGAGGTGATACTTCCTATCGAGTGTCAGATTCCTTCATTCAAACTAGCTATCGAATTACTCCCCGATACCTCACCTAAAGAGAAACGTTTACTTTATGTTGAGAGGCTTGATGAAACCCATCATATTGTTGTGATGGTTATCAAAGCACATAAAAAAATGAGTTAATGCTCATTATAATGAAACTGTTGTATGACCAAGCCAATGATAATTTGGGAGCTGGGAATTTCGAACCTATGTGGCATGGCCCATACATTGTTAAACGTGTTTTGCGAAAATGTGCCCATGAGTTGTTTGACTATGAAGGTAATGTGTTAGCAAAACCCCGAAATAAGATTTATCTGAAAATTTATTATGCGTGAATATTGTATAATTACTTTTGTACATTAGTGTGTGAATTCATTAGTGTGCATTTTGATTTTTTGTTGTCATTGTTTTCTTTGCAGACATGTTTCCTCTACTTACCTTGTGTTCTACTTGGTTCATAGATGTCATCAAACCATTATGTTGGTTTTGCTGATAGTGCTTGATGTAGCACATGAAACTTATCTTTCACAACTTTGGCACTCTTCGGCCCTAATGGCGAGTTGATCAATTTACAAGGTATTTGCCTGGGATGAACAACTAATAATATTGCCAAGTATAGTGCAGTTATCGAATTGTTATCAGAAGTATTTGCTCTCGACATCATAAATTTGCTTGTTAAGTTATATTCGCAACTCATTGTGCTACAATTAAATTTTCATTATTCACTAAGAAATCCACAAATTTTGTGAATGTATATATGTGTTTGATTACTGGAAAGAAACTTTGAATACATTACATATCAACACATTCCACGAAATTTGAATACGTTAACAGATGCATTGGAAAATTATGTTTTAGATAGACATTTGTGTCACTTGTAGAAAAATCAACACATCATCATGATATATGAACACATAAGTGAAAAATAGAGACATCCATATCCATATATATGTTTATATATATCTATATATATATATTAGTATATAATAAATATAATATATATATATATATATATAAATATCGAGTTTGTCAAAGTTTGTTATGTCAAAATCTCAAAAAATATTGTTTTGAGGCACATGGCTTTAAAAGCCTACAACAATGTAGATAATACTACTAAGAATAGGCTATCCATCCACATGATGCTCATGATAGCATGAGAAAAATCTAATCACTTTGCGTAACAACTGACGAAGTCTTGTGGATACTTCCACTATGTGCCTCTGGTCCCAGAGAAACATCATATATAGTAGCGTACTCTAGAATACCCCGAGTAAGGACTTCCACGTTTCACCCCATCTCCACTACAGGGTATGCTCCTTCCTCGTACATAGGTTCTTCCTATATTTGGCGTGCTACTTGTCAAGATGTCAAGGACATTCCAGGAGGTCTTTCCAGTCCCACATCTACAAAATTATCATATGTAAATTGTCAAATACACTTCAAAAAAAATCATAAAACTTGAAAAATTCCAAAAAAATAATTTTTACCTGCATCGGTCCATTGTACACCAAGTGGTAGAGGAAGATATGGATCCGCTATGAAGTCTGTGCTTGCATAGGCATAGTCATCTACCACGATCAACTATTGGCATAATTAACCAAAGAACACTAGAGGGAAATGCATCCATTGAGCTCCTCTAAATCGAGGCATAATATCACCCTATTAGAGTAACCTCAGATCTCTCGGAGCTGGATCGTCCACCTCTATCCACTGGTAATGAAACAAAGGCACACACTCCAAGAATAATGTGACTAAGATCAATCCATACCCAAACTTTTTCAAGCGACCTATTTTTCACTTGGTCAATTGTCTTTTCATGTTAACCAGCAATCTATCACACCAATTAAATACAGTTTGGGTGAGATAGTCCATTGTGTATTAGAACTGAGATTTCGTTGCCTCATGTAATGCTTTAACTCTAGCTACTGGGGCTATGGTATGTAGAATAGTCCTCATGGGTAGATTTTCGATGGTTTTTGTCTTAACATTTCCACTCATGGTTGCTTTCTGCATCTAGGAAATGCCTTCTGATCAGTGTGCTAGTGCTCTCTCCTCCAGTACGAGCTCGAGAGAGTTGGATCCTCTCTCCTCTCCTGGACAATCCAATGATAAAATAGATATCAGATACCTCCATTTCAAGTTCTTGATCTCCAATAATGAAGATCTCCCGACCAAGATACCATAATCCTATGAGACTCTAGTAATTAATGTTAGAAAATTATATATTACAGAGAAATGGAACACATAAAATATATTGCAAAAATATAAATATAGAAAACACATAAAACAAGAGAGACAGATATATGTGGTTCACCCAATTTGGGCTAAGTCCTTCATTTTTTTATTACCCAGCAAATTGAAGAGATACAACCTACAACAGATCCATTGTCATTCGCTCTTCACTCTCACACAATATCCTCTCTCTTTCTCACTCATAATATAGATCTACATAGACACAATACAATTCCCTCATATATACTGAGGGGTTTCCTTCTAGGGAAAAAAAACCCCAAATTAAACATAACTTCTACTACTAGATCTCTGCCTAATGAATGGCCCAGATTGACTACGAAATTACAACATTTTACAAGGTAATTTTACATCTATTTTTAGCTTCAAGGGCGCTGCCCCCAATCCCCCGCCAAGGGTGGAGTCCTAAATATCGTTGTCACCCCCACTAAACCCCCCTTGCAGCTCAAGTATTACAGGTGGCATTTCCACTACATTACAAACTAGGGTCCAATGCGGTGATAACTCTGAATAAAGAAGATAATCAGGCTCCATACCCAACAACTCATTTTGAGCTCTGAGTCCCAGGGTCTGAAAGAACTTAAGCAATCCATAGTCCCTCAAAGTATTAATACATGTTGTGCATTGAGAATCTTGGTGGTATTCCACCTTGTGGCCTCTCTCTTTTCATTCGATGGCCATATTCATTGAAATCACCTACAAATAATTCATAAGTAATATTTAGAAGTCTTTCAATGGCTTAAAATTTTGAAAAAAAACCAATTAAGATAGAGTATTTCTCGTTTTATTTTTTTCTCTATGCCTAGTGTGACTATTCGAAATATTTTCACATTGGCAGCATGATGGTCTTTTTGGCTATGGGGTGATCAGTGTGGATCTGATGATTAGACTCATGTTGATCGCCCTTGATAATAAAAACAGAAAAAATCCTCTTAAACAGTCAAAACTTCTACGAAATGGCATGGAAAACAGGAAATAGGGAAGAGATCTTACCTACAACTGACGGTTCGTGAAATGGTGTCCCGGATCTGCCACACTGATTGCCTGAAGAATCAGAGAAAATAGGTTAAAATGCACTCCCCAAATTATCCAAAGTTAAATGATAAAATATTTTTACTTTTTGTCTATTTATAAGCTTTCACATACATTTTTACCAATATTTTATTATTTTTCTTGATATCAGTGATGTGTGGTTGTCTTTGTACAATTAGAGGATATTTTGGTGGTAATAATGATCATTCTTGGCCGACTCAACAAGTTTTGTTTTATCTATTTTTCAGACTCATTAAAAATAAACGAAAAAGGAACCCCCCTTGGAGTCACCTTTAAGCTCATTTCTGACTCTGAAAAGATGAAAAGATCGTCGAGTTCTTGTCTTTTCAAACTCGTTAAATTAAATGAATTGACGTCGTCTCAGTATACATTTACCCCTTTTCCAGGCTGGGATTGACTATTTACAAAAAAGGAAAACCTTGGTCGACATGGTCAAGAGGTTCTATCGAATATTATTCTCTACCTTTTCGGGTTCGAGGGACAAATTACGAAAAGGGACCTGATTGAGTTTTCTTTTTTGTCTCTTTTTCGAACTCTATAAATATGAAAAATACATTGAGTTTCCCTTCCATCGGACTCATAAAAATTAAATTACCAAAGACTTGTCACCATGACAAGACCGAGTTTCTCCTTCCTAGGACTCGTAAAACTTACTAGGATGGATTGATTCAAAGAACGAACATATATGACAGGCATATGTTATCCCCTTCAAGCTTGTGATTAAAAATAATTGGGGTACTCATTAGAAATAGTGGGGAAAAAGTGAAAGTGAAACATCTCTTGTATAGGCATCATGTCACTTTTGAACATGACACTCATTTGTTTCTCGTGTCGGGTTTGGTATATCCTCACTTAGTCACTTTTCCATCTGGGTTTGGGTGATCCATTTTTCCTCTCATCTGACTATTCCACTTCGTTGTCATAAACCTTGGTCCTATGTTGAGTCAAATTATGCCACACTGGAGAGTCATGTTGCCGATATGTTCAAGAGAAGTCCTATCTACAGTTTACTACCTATACATTGTCTAACCTTTTTCCATGGTCCTTGATCATACTTGTTTATTCCATTTTATTCCTTGTTTCATGTTGATGATGAGGGAATCATTGTAGCCCTCCCTCGACGGGTCATTTCCTATTGAATTCAGCTCATTATCCAGGATGATGACTTAGAAAATCCCTTTTAGTACCTTAGAGCTTCCATGCCTTAATGGAAAGTTCTTTGCATTTGATGACAAGTTTTCATCATTGGCATTTGATCGAATGATTCCACGAGTGTTCGACTTCAGAATCATTTTTACATTCACAGATTGTACTGTTGTACCTTGAGAGCCATTTTCCTTATCGGTTGTTTCTCTCGTGCCTATTAACATTTCATATCATTGGCCAGTAATCAGGTGGTTTTCTAGCATGTTCAACTTCAACACGTTTTTTTGCATGTTAGAATTCATACTTTGATCTGGTTGGGATGGAGTGCAAGACCCTGAGTTTTGTCTGCTATAACTGAGGCTGTGTGGAGTTATGTCTTATTCATGATTGTATACATGTTTCCTCTATACAGATGGCTTTGACCATACTGTGGGACCTTATATCTATGATGATGACGATCCTTCTATACCGGGTGTCTTCATCCATACTGTGGATCTTACACTTCCAGAAAATCCTTTTTCATTCGGATGGTTGTACCCATACCGTGGATATTTTCACATGGTCCTTTCTATCTGTATGGCTATGTCCATACTCTGGATTCATGTTTTGATATATATGACATAGGTATCAGGTATGTATATGTATATGTGTCCTTGATCTATAGGTATCCTGATGATGTTTGTTATAATCCTTGCACTAGATTGTAAAGCATCTTAGCCATCACTCCCTTTTCTTCCTTCATGCTTTAGGGGGCATCTAGTACACAATATTTTGTCACACTTCCTACACTTCCCTATTTCATATCCTGGAGTGCCAAAACCTTGATAGCTATGTAGTGTACCCATCATGATATGCAGTCTAGATCCTCCCTGAATAACTAATGAAAAGTTACCTTGAGTCTTTCATGGGAAAAATGAGTTCGAAACCATAATTTTTGTGTCAGTGCAACTATGACACTGCCCTCTCGTGCTGATGGTAGGTTGCACCATATGATCCTCATGCTGCCAACGTGACTTTTTTGTGGATAATCATGTTGAACCATAAAAGGCAAGTTTTCCAAAAGTGGAGGAGAAGCTTCATGATCTAGAGGCTTCCAAAATGACTAGTTGGATGATGTTCATTGTGGATGTGGTCAAATTCTCCCAATATTACCCTTTGATCTTATCCCTATGAGCTTCCTCCTTGTGATGAGGACATTCCCCTATCTTTCGTGAGATCCTAATTCCCTCTCCATGAATAAAAATTCATCCCCCTCCATTCCCAAATGGTTGGTCTCTGATTATTTGCACCCTTATGCTGATATAGTGCCTACATGCTCTTCACTTTGGCTTGGAGAAGGTGTGGTTGGAGAGATTGAGCTTGGAATTAGACATTCACTGAAGGAGGGCTACTAACATCAAGGCCTAGGTTGTATGATTCCTCTTTTGTTTATTAATATATACAACTACTGGTTCACTTTCCATGAATGCTCATGTCACTGCTTCATTTATCTTAATACTCCTTGATTGCAATGAGTGCTAAGTGAAATATTCACCCGATGCAATGAGTGCTAAGTGAACTATTCAAAAATCATGAGAAATTAGTCAGTTACGACTACCTCTCATGGAAATGGTCATACGTTTGAATGACTTACTTAACGCAGTTGAATCCCAAAAATGATATTTAATAAAATGCACTGCGTAATCCCCCATACTTAAATTCAAAAAGAGTCAAGGGATCTCTACTTGAATGGTTCATGAGGCACAATACTTGCTAAGGTTTTGCAAATGGGGTAGCAAGCTAAGTGGGCTTGATTGTGTAAAAAACTCCACAGTTAAGCGCGCTTGAGCCAGAGGAGTTCTGGGATGGGTGACCTCCTGGGAAGTCCTGGTTACTGGGTGCAAGCCCCGGAAGTGATGATTGATGCTATGTGATTCGTTCTCCACATTTCACTAGTTTCAATCCCACTTCTTCACCCCTGTGAGCATCACCCGATGCAATGAGTGCTAAGTGAACTATTCAAAATTCATGAGAAATTAGTGAGTTACGACTACCTCTCATTTAAATGGTCATACGTTTGAATGACTTACATAACGCAGTTGAATCCCAAAATGATATCTAATATAATGCACTGCGTAATCCCCCATACTTAAATTCAAAAAGAGTCAAGGGATCTCTACCTGAATGGTTCATGAGGCATAATACTTGCTAAGGTTTTGCAAATGGGGTAGCAAGCTAAGTGGGCTTGATTGTGGGAAAAAACTCCACAGTTAAGCGCGCTTGAGCCAGAGGAGTTCTGGGATGGGTGACCTTCTGGGAAGTCCCGGTTACCGGGTGAAAGCCTCGGAAGTGATGATTCATGCTATGTGATTCGTTCTCCACTTTTCACTAGTTTCAATCCCACTTCTTCACCCCTGTGAGCATCACCCGATGCAATGAGTGCTAAGTGAACTATTCAAAAATCATGAGAAATTAGTCAGTTACGACTACCTCTCATGGAAATGGTCATACGTGAATGAATTACTTAACGCAGTTGAATCCCAAAATGATATCTAATATAATGCACTGCGTAATCCCCCATACTTAAACTCCTTGATTTGTTAAGTGGATTACATTTGATTATGCTTGTTGCACTTTTATGCTTTGTCATGTCTTTGGCCTCTTGTGTAGGTATTCATATGTTATGAGAAGAAAGTATTGAGCCTACGGAGAAAGTGATCCATCTTCAACAAAGGAGTGCATTATAAAACTAGAGCAAGGTAGGTCTCCTTCCTCTTCTCTTATTTTGATTGTAATCTAGGAAAGTGTCTTATAAAGTGTCTCGTTTGTTAATAGACACACTCATTGTGCTAGAGGGATCATATCTATCCGCAGAGAGGATTTACCTACTCAACAGGGGTGTAGTGGGGCTGCTAACCTTCATGTTCTGTCAGCACATCATTGACAGACCGGGCACTTGCGAGCGTAAGTGTGTGCATCCTTGAATACTGTGGGCTAGTAGAAACCAGCTCACATAACTTTATGTGAAATGGTATTTCCCACGAAGTGGCCCCCAGATGGTCTGTCATAAAAATCATGCAAGACCTTCTCTGAATCATGTGTCTCCAGGCACCTGAGAAAAATTTTGTTACTGTGCTTTTTGTAAAGCACTCTGTGCATCAACTGATAAGGTAAATATTTAAGGCGAAGTTCCCTCTTATGTCTCATGGAGAAGTGAGAGGGTATGGTGTCATGCTCAAGGTACTGGTGCACATCTTCATTCCAAGAGTTTCCACGTGAAGTGGGTGGTGCTCGCTCTACATCGTACATATCAATTTATTTATCCCGATCAATGATCTCTTCTTCTTCCTCCTATGCAAGGAATGCTTCAGCTGCGAGTCTGCAGAGACCATGACCCTGAAAATGTGAACTAGCTTGATGTTAAGATTATACTTTTGCAAGTTTGTCATTCAGTTTGCACGTCTTTCACCCAACTCTTGTTGTACAAGCAGTGACCTGACTACTGGGTGTGACACAAAGAATGCACAATGGTTCTTCAAGAAATAGGGTATGAAGTGTTTTAACACCTTGTATACTATGTATGCTTATTTTTCAACAAAGGGGTAGCTTATCTCAAGTCCCTGCATGCTTGCGCTCATGAAGGAGACGGGACGTTCATCATTTAGCTCATCCTTCTAAGTGAGTACTACATCAAGTGAGTTGTCGGAGGTGAAGGTTTATAGAAATAAATATTTGTTAAAATGTGGGTTGTAAAGTGTACGTGCATCTTCTATAGCCTGCTTGATATGGGTGAACGAATTATTTTTTCTCTTACCCTAGTTGTAGATTGCATCCTTCTTGATCATGTCCTGCATAGGTTTCACTATCTGCGCATAATTCGAGATGAAATTCTGGAGGAAGTTTATATTTCCCAAGAAGGATTGCATTTCTTTCTTATTGGTTGTGTGAGGAATCTGTGTAATGGTCCAAACTCGGTCCAGATCAACCTTGATCCCACTTCTAGAAATGATGTGCCCAAGGAGGTTCCCCTACAACACTGCAAATATACTCTTTTTGAGGTTCAAATAAATCCAATATTTTCGACATCGCTCGAATATCTTCTTCAGATCGTGTATTTTAACCATTTTTTGAAAAATACAGCCACATCATCAAGGTACACCACTACATTATGTCCGATAAGTCCAAAAAAGGTGATTTCCATGGCGCGCTAAAAGTTTGTGCATGAATTCATGAACCCAAATGGCATTCTCCTATAGGTGAATGTACCCCACTTGGTACAAAAGG
>APFE031133712.1:46735-57353 GCA_000404065.3 Pinus taeda
TATTCTCTGGCTGGGCGAGCAGCTATGTATGCCTTGCAATAGACCTTCTCTCTCTCTCAGGATTCCGACAGCATAACCTCCCTATGCTTCAAGACTCTTACTATCACTCCAGACAAGCATAATCACAACTAGCATTACTCCAGGACTCCCTGAAATCCAGAACTCCAGAACTAGCTTGTCTAATGCATGAGGACAGACTTTTATAAATGGAGAAGGGAGGAAGATTCAATGCACCAGGACGCCCATTGTGGATCAACATTATCTCCGAAAAGCTACTGAGGATAGATGTCAAGGATAGATGATGACTCTCGATCTCTATCGGATGATTTTTTCCCTCAAAAGACTTCATGATCTGAAAGGAAAAAACATATGGGTGCGTGTTTGCCAAAAATCATTACCAAACTTAGTTGGCGCAAGTGTTGTTCTAGGACAGAGCACCAATGGGCGCGCCCCTTTTTGAGGATCTCAGCGATTGGCATGGATAAGACACTGTGTACCTGCGCCAATGGAAAAAGGGCACTTTTCAGGGATAATTTGCAGAAGGTGTCTTCAAGGAACATGAAGTACATACTCAGGGGAACATACTGCAAGTGTTTTTAGGCTATGTCACTGTTCACAGGTCCCTGAATGTATCCTCCAATGTACGAAAACAGGGGTAACAGCGACAGTGACCAATGGTGACAAATTACTGTGTAACACCTGTGCTCCTAAGAGGCAGATGACACATTTGATACCTGAAGGCATAATAACACTCATGGCAAGAAATCTGTCAATTGAAAATAAAAAAAAACTAGAGGACTAACATGCAACATACCTGTGTGATTGATCATGAAGGTTGCATAATTTCTGCCAGGAGGTCGGGAAACTGACTACCAAAACTGTGCAAGGCACAATCCGGGCTGTCAGAAGGCTGACTGATTACTGGAACTGCGAAATGCACAATCCAACATGGCCTTCTACGAACTAAAAATGGACAATGTGCAATTTCAGTCAGCAGTCACATGCAACCATCAAACTGCACTATGCAATTTCAATTAGCAGTCACATGCAACCAACAAACTGCATTGCGCAATTTCTAGGGCCAACAGGCAACTGCCTCCAAGACTTGTGTAATGCAAGCCTAGAGGTTAGTGCTAGGGCAGACTTGTGCAATCTCTGGAAGGGAGGCAGAGCCTTCTCTTCTGGAAATACGGAGTGCTAGCCGAGAAAGGCATGGTCTGGGCCAAGGCAGCCTAGACCGGTCGGCATGTGACTGAAAACATGAGAAATCTGAATGCATGATGAGATGAGTGCAAACAAGAGTGAATGGTTATGCATGAAAAAAGTAAGTGAAGGATTCAGAAAATGGGATGCATGCATGTGTGTGAAGCGGGTCACCGCGACAGCGACCATCGGTGCAAAAACAATGTCATGCATGCGACAACAATGATATATGAATGAAAACTAAAATGATGCTTGTACAAGCTAAAACACATGCAAATGATAACAAGAGTTCATACAAATTAAGTAGACAACACTCACACAAGCTGAAACACAAAAAGTGATAGATACGCAGCGCAAGATATGCGAAGCGGGCTTAACATGAAATAGTTGAGTTGAATGTGCCGACGACTCCTAGATGCAATGTGGGATGTCAAAGTTGCAAGATCGATGTGAGGAATGAGATCTGCAGCGTCCGAAAAATGATTTTTGATAAAATCGAGGTTATGACGCGCATGCCACAAATCTAGGAAAAGTGAGACTTGGCGGGAGGTTTCTAAAGTGATCCATGCATGTAATCTCCAACTGCTAGAAATAGATCCCTAAATCTAGGGATGCATTTGCATGCTTCCTTGGGAAAAGAAATCCATTTATGAAAATCAGTTTTGCTCGGTCCCAGAAGGAATCGGTCAACCTGAAGGCACATGCATCGTTTTGCCAGCCTCGGAGAGGGATTTGCACAGTTTCTGGGCTGAGAGAAGATGGTTGTCCCAGAGGGATTGTGAAATTTCTAGGAGGAATAGGTGACTATCTCCTAGGAGTGCATAATTTCTCGGCTGACCAACTTTCCTGGGTCAAATTACGCAATTTTCTCAAGGAAGCCTGTCTGACTGCATTGCATAATTTCTGAACCGAGCAAGCTGCCTAGCTTATTTGTACAATTTTTGCTAGCTGTTGGGCTGTCTATCCCATATTCATTGCGTAATTTCTGGGAGCAGTAGGTAACTATTGCCCAAAATTGTGCAATCTCTGGGCTGAGTAGTTGCCTTGGGATGAATTGCGCAATTTTTTAAAGGAATACTGTTAGGAAGAATTGTGCAATTTTAGAGCCCAACTAGGTGTCCAACTGGGTTTGTGTAATTTCTGGAGGGAAGGCTAGTTCCCCTCGAGAATTGCACAATTCCTAGAGGGAGCTGATCAACCAACAACTGACACTAAATGTGGAAATCAGCTTGTGAAGCAGGCGGAACAAACTTGCATGCACAGTCTGACAAGACTAGGAAACAGTTGAAGTTGATGTGCTTGACAGTGCAAGACATGCTTCTGAGAATGGTCGGTAGGGAGGCTCCAAAACGAAGCTAAGGAAAAATTTTTGGAGGGTGGTTGTAGCCACTACAACAAGATGTGAAATAATTCAGCTTCATGATAGATATGCTTTGTTCTTCATATCCGTCCTCCAAAGGGCTGTGAATCAGATGGAGCATTCATGCAATCTTGATCTTTGATCTTCTGTTGCAATATGGTGTTCCTTGGTCTTCTCACCTGATGATCATCTTATCTCTTTAGCATCGGACCGTTTGATGGAAAGGTTGAGTTTAGAAAAGCATTGGATCACTCACTTTTCATGACTGGGATAGAAGAAGAAAGACTACTGAAGCTACAAGGAACCTCTGCTCATGCACAAAAATTTTCATACAAATCTCACTATGATGAAGGTACACGTCCATCATGTCTTTTGTGGCATGCTTGATTTAGACATTTGAACTATGACAACCTTTGTTTTTTGAAGAAAAATGGTGTTACTAGTTTGACTACAATTCTTAGGAAACATAAGCAATGTGATGCTTGTATCTTAGCAAAGCACAACAAACAACCTTTTCATGATTCTCATTCTAGAGCACATAGAAAGCTTGAACTCATTCATTTTGATTTATGAGGCCCAATTCTTGTTTCTTCTGCAAATGGTAGTAAATATATGATGGCATTTATTGGTGACTACAACAGAATGAGTTGGGTTTATTTATTTATGAACAAATCTGAAGCTTTTGAAACATACAAGAACATTCATATATGGATTGAAAATGATGCACAATCTCACATTTTTTGTATTCGTACTAATAATGGAAAAGAATATTCTTCAAATGAATTTGAAAACTATCTTTTCCAGCATGGGATCAAACATCAAACAACTATTCCTTGTAATCCCTAACATAATGAAGTCGCTGAAAGAATGAACAAGACAATCTTAAATATGGTATGTTCGATGATGTTTTTCAAGAATGTTAAGCTGGTGTTGTTGGGATGGTGTGGTTATATGTTTTTTTTATATAAGGAATAAGTGTCCATCTCATGATATAAACAACAAGACTCCCTATGAAATGTGGTATGGGCACATTTCTTCATTGAGGCATCTTAGGGTTTTTGGTTCCACCTGTTATGCCTTGATACCTAAGGAACAAAGAAACAAACTCAGAGCAAGCAATGGGAAATGTATCTTCTTGGGGTACTCAAATACCTCCAAATCATATTCTCTCTATAAAGAAGTTAATAATAAGTTTATAATATCGAGAGATGTGATCTTTCTTGAATCTTCCAAGACTGATAATGTTGTTGAGCGATAGTTTGATCACTTAGATAAATTCAGACATGAAAAATATTTTCAATAGTTTGATAATATGATTCCACGTCTTGAAGTAGGGGTCCCTACACTGGATCAATATATGGAATATCCTTTTGAGGTACTCTCTCCCCCACATGAAGCTCCATCCACTTATCAAGATGACATTTTGAGTGATGTGATTGACATAATTGGGAGGCTAAATCTGGATTCATCCCCATCTCAGTCAACTGAGTAGCCTAGTTCATCTCAGAAAGGTCCTCCAAAATGGCTGACAAAAACCCTTGAAAGTGTTCATCTTGATGAGGTTGGAAGGATAGGAATAATGAGCTCTATTAGAAAAAATGGATATGATGTAGAAAATCCCGATTCACCTGTTGATATGGATGCCTTGTATGATTGTGAACTAAATTTGTCTACATATTTTGAACCAATTTCCTTCAAAGAAGTCGCTTCTCATGATGAATGGAAATAAGAGATGAAAAAAGAATAAGATGCTTTGATAAAGAATAGCACCTAGAATTTGGTTAATCCTCCATTGCGTACCAAACTAATAGGCTGCAAGTGGGTTTTTGAGAATAAGTATAAAATAGGTAGCTCACTTGACAAGCACAAAGATAGGCTTATGGAAAAAGGTTTTGCAAAGGAAGGGGTTGATTATGAGGAGACTGTTTCCCCCATAGTAAAATGGTCTACCACCGGGACACTCTTTTCCTTAGTGGCTCAAAACAATTGGAAAGTCCATCAAATCAATGTAAAGACTATTTTCTTTAATGGAGATATGAAAGATAATGTTTTTATATCCCAACTAGAAGGATTTGTTATGAACGGTCAGGAACACAAAGTATGCAGGCTTGTAAAATCCTTGTATGGCCTCAAGTAAGCATCATGAGCCTGGTATGAGAAGTTAACTAAGCGTCTTCTAAATCTCAATTTCAGACATTATTATCTTAGTGATGTAACTTTGTTTGTCAAGAAAGTAGGAAAAATAGTTGTATATCTTGTGGTGTATGTAGTTGATCTTCTGATGACACAAAACAATGAGAACTACATTGCATCCACAAAGAAAGAACCAATGAAAGTATTTGAAATGACAAATTTGGGATATGTTCATTACTATCTTGGTATTGAAGTAACCCAACATCCAAAGTTTATATTCCTCTCTGAGAAGAAGTAAATTGGAGATTTGTTGAATAGGTTTGGCATGGATGAGTGTAATCCTTTGACTACTCCAATGGAATAGAATTTAATGCTCACCATCCACCGAAGGAAAAGAATTGGAGGATGCAACAAAGTATAGACAACTCGTAGGAAGTCTCAACTACCTAACTACTACTAGGCTAGACATTTCATTTACTATTGGAATCCTCTCTAGGTCTATGCAAAATCCTTGTGAGGGTCATTGGTTTACTGCAAAAAGAGTTCTAAAGTAGCTAAAGGGAACTCAAGTCTTTAGACTCAAGTATACACAGGTGGGTGACTTCAGCTTGATTGGATACTCTGCCTCAGATTTTGATGGAGATAACGAAACTGGAG
The DNA here is from genome assembly GCA_000404065.3 of Pinus taeda. Taxonomy (NCBI): domain Eukaryota; kingdom Viridiplantae; phylum Streptophyta; class Pinopsida; order Pinales; family Pinaceae; genus Pinus; species Pinus taeda. The sequence continues at coordinate 52,089 of APFE031133712.1, forward strand.
TTTCTACTTCAGATTTATTATGAGTATTGGATCAGGAGCTGTCTCATGGAGGTCATGCAAATAATCAGTTCCAATAGATTCCACAACTGAGGCAGAATATGTGGTAGCAGTTGAAGCAATGAAGGAAATTGTGTGGCTCAGTAAAATCTAGAATATTTGTAGGAGAAACAAGTGCATTCAACTCCTCTCTTGATTGACAAGATTTATGTAATAAAGTTGGACAAGAACCCAGAATTCCATGATCGAACGAAGCACATCAATACAAAATACCATGTGATTCAAGATCATGTTGAGGCCAAAATAATCCACCTACGACATTGTTCCACAAGAGCAGATTGCAAACATCTTCATCAAAGCACTTAGAATGGGAAGGTTTTAAAGATTCAGAATGAGTTCTTGGACTCACCAACATCCCTTCATATTAAGGGGGCGAATGTTGACACCTAACCTTTGGAATTAGGAAAACCTATGTAAATATTGTAAATAGAAAAATAAAGGAAGTTGGAAGATGAAGAGACATTAGGATATGAAACGAAATAGTCTCACGTTCCTTGTATATATCCATGATATATCTTATGCAAAAAGACAATTACATTCTCTTGATCTCCTTGATGATTTTCAAGGGGTTGAGTCATCATTAGACTAAGGAAATGCAATTTAAAGAAGTAATTTTTCAATATGGAGTCCTCAATGCAATTTCTTTGTGAAGAAGAAATACCTCTTTAAATAGAGAAAAATAGATTGTTGGATAAATATCAAACTCCTAAACAAGATTATGATGCCTTGTCACAATAACTGATTGGAAAAGATGAAGTCAATCAATAATTACAAGAGTGCAAGTTGCACCTTGACTTGGAAGTGTGTTTCCTTCAAAATGATGAGAATGAAAATATTGACTTATCATGGTCGCTTGCTAATGTTGATAATGGCGCCTTTTGTTTCACATAGCTTTGAAAAATACACCATTGGTATTGCATCTCTATTGCTAAGAAAAATGAAACATACTGGAGGAGGACTTGGAAAGAGTGGACAAGGCATCATTGTCCCTATTAACTCTATAGTGTGGACATCAAGAGCAGGACTTGGATTTAATCTTGTTGTTTCTTCATTACCTATATCTAGCTCTCTTGAGACAAGAGAGGTATCGTTTGTCGTCAAAAGGAATTCAGACTAAGGTATTGGAAGAACATGCTCCTAGTAATTATGATAAGAAAATTGATGACATGGCTACTAATGTTATTCCTGGTGAAAGTATTGTGTTACCCAACTTTGAGTTTGTATAACTAAAATATGAGCCATATCAACATCCTCATTAGAGGAAATGACCCAAGCATCAACATTTTTTGTAACATAGTAGCCCTACATTTAGAACATTGTAGAAGGGATGTGGAAGGATGAATTGTGGACCAATGTCGACCATCATTATTTATTGTGGTTGGATCGGTGGATGGGCATGACATCATTTGAATAAATGTTTTGCAAAATTCATGTAAATTTCATGGCTTAACATTATTCAAGGAAACCATTGATATCAACATGCCAAATCATTAGCAGATTTAGGCATGTCACCTTTATTCTCTTTTAAATGTTATGAAAAAACTCAAGATCTTGTACTCTTTACATTGAGAAAGAAAGAAAAACACAATGAATGCTTTGTTAATATAACCCTTCGAAACTCCTTTGAAATCAATAAATTTTTCAAAATGCAATAATTTAGTTATATATTTCATATTTGAATGCATTTCATAATTGTGTGCTATGTATGACATGTCTTTGTCTCCATGAGTTATGAATTTCTCTTCTTCTTTAGTTCATATTGTTTTTCAATTACCATTTATTTCTCAATATATTTACAACACATATGTAAATTTAAGAGAGAGGCAACATAAGGATGAAATGAGCAACTCTCATGTGAGCCAAGCTCAACCTGAAGAGTGCCTGCAAAGAACTTCATATCATTCACCAAATAATTTGTACATATATAAGATGAGAAATATGTTGAGGAAATTGAACAAATTCCTCAAAATAGGATCTAATCTACCTAATCACAACCAATAGCTAGTAATAAAAAAATCTGGAGAATTCTACATTTCTCCATTATTCCAAGTATCCCCTTTAATGGAGAAATTCACCCATAGTCATGTTTTTCCTTCCTTTTAGTGTGAGATGATAAAACACCATAAACCTTGTGATTTAGTTTGTCCTCATCACAATATGATTTGCCTTGATCGCTGGTAGCTGATAACATTTTAGAGGGTGCAAGCTTGGTAGGAGCATTTTTCCTCCTTTCAGTGTCCAACATTTGAGCACCAAATTCTTTGTGCCCATATATAATTTTATTTGCTTCCATTTTCTCCTTGTGAGTCACCTCATGAGGGCTCATTCCCATGATTGTCGAGGATGTGTAATATGCACTGCTTTGTCCTCCATTTGTTACTTTGGAGCTTTGAGATGATGATTGCCTTAAATAAGAATTGTTAGCTTGCTACATCTTGGTTTTGTTTCTGCTTCTGTGCTTTGATTCCTGTATTCCCTTGGTCATCATCTATATTTTCAATAGTAGGTTCCTTAGAACTTTCCTCATGATTAACTGGTAGCTGTTCAATTGCAACATCCTATGGAGTATACTGCAACTCATGATACTTATGACCATTAATAAAATTGTTTTGTTTACCATAGAATTCTTCCAGCTAAAAAATGCCACCAGAATAAAAATATTTCCAAATGGTATCATGAAAAAATGATCATCAAAAGGGTCATAGTCAAAAAGGTCTAAAAATATAGACATATCGTTTGTGCACCACTTTACCTATGCCACATAACAAAATCTGCAACAAACAAGGCACTTTGGAGGTCTAACTACGCTCCCACACCAAGCTCTGATACCAAGACAAAATTTAAGAGAGACACAAAATATGGAGGAAATGATCAACTAAAAGTGTACATGACTTCATATCATTCATCAATAATTTGTACATAAATAAGATTAAAAATTAGTTGAGGAAATTAAACAAATTCCTCAAAAATAAGATATAATCTAACTAATCACAACCAATAACTAATAATAAAATAATCTAGAAAATTCTCCATAGTTAAAAGTCACATTTTTATAATATATGCTATTAATTTAAAAAACTTGCTTATTTCACTACCACTACCATATGAGATGTTACAAGAATTTGACCCAAAAAACACACATTTAATTTGTACAACTATATTTATCTCTACTTTTTAATATTTTTCTAGTAAACCATACTATTATGCAGACCACCTTTTTAGTCCCTGCCCCTTCAGGGCTGGCAGGGACTATAGTAATTGATTTTTAGTCCCTGCATTACTTTGACACGATAATCAATAAGGACATTTTAACTTAAAGAAAAGTATTCTGAAATGACACATTAACCAATACAATATTTTTTATTTTCTTATGCTTTTAACCAATCAACGAAATCTTCATCTTATTTGGCCTCAAAACGAGGTATACAGGCTCAAAAGTTAGGAAAAATTGGGAGAAGTACAAGTAATTAGACCAACCTGTCAGCTTCATGAAGTAATGCTATCTTTGCCTTAGCATTAATTTGCAACATTTAATGTTAAGAAAACTTATGGCGTATCTTCTTTGAATGTTAAAGTATATTTTTATTAACAATTAGTTCCCAAGTTGTAGGTTACAGGTGGTGCAGGTTACAGGTGGTGCATGCATGAAGTTGGCAGCTGGTGTTTTCGAGCATATGCGCTGTCGAACATACGGGCGGTGATGGCATCTTGATAAGAGGAGTGTTGTTGGAGGCATTGTTGCAAGCTTCAGTACCCCTATTTTTGTTGCAGGCTCTACCTGCAGTGATACTTCTTCATTTCACTTCTTCATTGTATTTCTTTTGGCCAGCTCATTTGACGCATAGCTCTGGCGCATGGTGCCTCTCAGACGAACTACATCCTTTGCAGTGTATGGCCTCTGTGTGAGGCGAAATCACTCTGAGTTCCACCATGTTTGGACCTGAACTCATGTTTGGACCTCTGCTACTTCTGTCTGAATTTTTGCTTCCTCGTCCATCATCTGCACCACATTCATTCCACAATCTATATAAGTTTTACACTCTAACAGTGCAATGACGCAGTTTAGGCTTAGCTTTATGTTTCAAATCAAATTTAGCCCCAAAATGGCTGAGATTTTCTTCTGGAAGAACATGGTTATCGCTTATCAGATATAATCTATGCTATAATGAGCAAAGTTTTCAACCAATATTCAGACAAAGTTTTCAACCAAAATTCAGAGCTGGCCAGGTAAAGACTTGTTGTAAAAAGCAAACTGAAACCAATTTTTTTATATTTCATATTGTTGTCTATAGTTTCGCCTTTTCAATTCAAAATTCATTTTTGGTCATCTAAATAAATTCAGATTAGTTTTGGTTCTTTAAAAATTAAGAAAACCGAACCCTAGATGGTTAATTCTAGAGTTGTTGATGATGCTTTTAAAGCTTGTTCTGAGGCATGGCCTCTGATGGACTTCGTTGAAAGTTCTGATATACTTTTAATTTTTACGATTGAAAGCTCATTTGGACTAGACCGGGCACCGTAGACGTCGCCTGTGGTGCCAGGCATACCGGTCGTGACCTACGATATCGATAAGCCGGATGCTCTATTTTCATTAACCAGTGGATTATTCTCTGTTTTCACTAACTAATGGATTGGACTTTGGATGTGTATATACTATGTTTACAGTCCCAATAATGCCATAATTTTTAGGGCCTTGGAGTTTCTAGTCACGACGCATATATTCAGGTTAGTTTTGGTTCTTTAAAATTAAGAAAACCGAACCCTAGATGGAATGCGTATAGGCCATAACCATAGGTATGGCAGGACTACATCTACCAAAATTAGTCGGACATAAGGCATACCAAAGCAATGCTCAACACAGATAACAAAACCAAACTTAACATTTATCGATACAGAAGAGAACAAAACATTCTCCTCATTGTTACATAAATTTGCATTTATCTTACAAAATTAAATTACATCACTGTTATTAAGTGCCTAACATGACCGAGAATTCGCAAGTACCTGTAAGAACTGGTTGGTAGTGAATGAAGGCTCCAATGAATCCGCAGGATTCGCATCCAATAAAACATTAATTCCTCCCATCCATCTTTTAATACTGCATTAGGGACAAATCTGTAATTAGTCTGACATAGAAAATAAAAAACAGAGACACCTGGTAGAGCAATGAAAGCATCTGCTTGTTTCAGCGACTTCCGCTTCCGCTCT
>APFE031133715.1:12965-23058 GCA_000404065.3 Pinus taeda
TTCTTTAGAAGGACTTGCTCTGATACCAATTGTTGACAATAATACTGAGAGGGGGGGTGAATCAGTATTATCTAATTAATTTACCAAATCTTTCTTATTTGTACTTTTGAATTATTTTTGCATACCGATACCACAAATAATGAGCATGAACAAGAAAAGCAGACAGTCACATCAAAGAACACCAGATATAAGGTGGAAACCCAATGTGGGTGAAAACCACCTGCTGCAATATGTCTCTATCTTCTTTCAAATTTGAAACTCCTTTTACAATGGTCTTGTACTGGTGCAGTCCTTTACCAGTACGCAGGCTGCAACCTGCAGAGAGCTACAACTCTCTCTCGTTTTCCAGTCTCTCCTGGAAGGGAGCTACAACCCCCTACTTCTTTTCAAGGACCATTTTTCATAAATTTTCAAACTGGATCCATATACATCAAATGATCATCAAGTACATGTAAATTATACAGTCAGCTGCAATAACCAGATCAACAGTAACAGAACTGAACCCAGAACACCTTATCAACAAGAAAAATTCAACCAACAGAAGATCTTAACACAGATACGTAGTTTTCTTCTTACTGGCCTGTGTCACTACGCACTTCACCCTCTGTTTCTCTGCGTATACCCGCAGAGTTACTTCTACTATACTGCGTGGCCACGCACTGCTCCTTTCCCTGATCTGCGTACAGTACGCACCAAAATGTACTATCGCATCGCGTACTGCACATAAAGCACGCACCCATAAGAACTATCGCGCCGCGTACTATCACCGCAGGTACGCACCCAAAAACACTGTCGCGCCACGTACTTAAACAGCAAGCACGCACCTGAAGCACTGACTCGCTGCGTACCCACGCACTTCACCTTTGTCGCCTCTGCGTGCTTACGCGCTGCACCTTCGTCTCTTCTGCGTACCCACGCACTGCCACTGTTGATCACCTGCACACCTCTGATTAGGGCCAAAATACAGTCAGATACTCAGATCTGATCTTGCGCTCGAGAAATCACCCTTCACAGATTCGCTTTCAACTTCTCTTCTATAGATCAAGCTTTTTAAACCGAGAACCCAATAGATAAGATCTTAAGATATTCAATACTCAAAAGATGCACAAGCCAAATGATCTCCTTAGCTTTATATAGGCATGCTCTTCCTCAAATCAAGGATCATGGGGCTCAATAATAATAATAAAAGAAACAATACCATGGGCCAAAACCATGATAACACAATACCGTTGGCTAAATACCATGAGAAACCCCACGTGTGGTCACTTTACTGCCTTGAAGTGTGTGCACTGGGGTACGCACCCCATGAATGGGTAACCCGCATATTTGGATGCGGTTCCTGCACGGTATACCTGCAGGTACGCACCTCCTGAACTGTTCTCCTACGTACTTCTTCATTTTCATCAAAATGAGAGCCATGCCATGGGTGTTGCCATCAAGTACAACATCTGAAACATATAATCATACCAGAACCATAATGCCAACATCTACAGAGTACTTACCTGAAGATTCATGTTTGTGCCTTGCAGGGTTCTATCTCCATTCTCGAATTGGGGATGATTCAGTTTCATTCTCACTTGTGAACTTCTCAAGAAATGCTTTATTGTATTTCTTTTGTGGTTCAGGCAAGTGATACATTTTTCTTAAATCATTAGGTTGGAATGAGCCGAAGACTCTTCCGTCGACTATGCAGAATTTTCTATTCAAAACAGGAATTTCCTCTACTGCCCATCGCACTACATCTGTATATGGAAGAATTTTTTCTCGAGCTGCTATTCGGTGTAGATATCAGTCAGCTAAGTCCTTCAGGGAAGCCTCTGATTTTCTAGTTGAATCTGCAGTAGCTTGCAACGATACCTTTTCAGGCTCTTCAACTTCAATTAGATTATATATGCTTTGCCAGCTTGTGTTTCCAAGGCCAAGATAGGTAGTGTCTGAAATCAATCCCTTCTTGCTTGGTCCTGGATCAGTGGTAGATTTCCCTGTTACTGCAGGAGCTGATGCTGCCGTAAATCTCTTGGATTTCTTTCCCATTTGGCTTGAACTTGTTGTTTCGGCGGAGCTCTGTGCAAGGAATAAAATGAACGTAATATAGAGAATAGGTTGTGCGAGCCAATATGAAAGAGTTATATCAATTAACGAATAATGAAAGATTAAAATAATACTATCGCAGATACAATATCAGGGGAGATCTCGGCATAACTGCTTCATTAATTGGCCACTTTAACCTGTCAATCATTTTAAATATCCATCATATCGTTTATATGCCGAATGATTCATTCAAGCATGGCTTGAGTTTTTTGGCAGATAATCACAAGTAAATTGCTATCGAGAACGAGAAGGCTTTTAATAATAATCTAATATAATGCATGCAAGCCTTTTCAATCTATTTTGAAACTCGCGCCTTGCTTTATCAGATCGCAATCGGAGAAATGCTTGGGTAGTAATATTTATGTCATTGCAAAATCCCTGATCCCCGATGGCGATACACCTTATCACATCAGGAGGTTTTAAAGGTGTCTTAACATGTGGTGCACTACATCCCCCGATTGCCGATAGAGATATCGCATCGAAGAAATAGTGGGAAGGCCTTTTGTTATACTTGCTTTCCTTTCCCGATAACTGATAGTTATTCACTTTTTGGATCGAGGTAAACCAATGGGTCTTTGCGTTATGTATTCCTTGTTGTTGCGATATGCGATCTTGTGATCGCTTTATCACAATAATAAAGAATTATATATTTATTTCATAAGACCGATTCATATTTGTTCAAAAGGTTTATAATATATCTTTTCCTTTGGACCTTTTGATGAAGGATGAGTTGATACCAATTTTATTCACACATCTATATTTAAAAGGGACCCATTTCATATAATAGTTAAAAATAAAAATATTAGGAAATGGGGGGTTGTTGTACAGCACAACACGGTCACAACCACGATATAACCAATGTATTCAGATCTCTTCAAACCCTCACCTTCTACTTATTTCATGCAACGTCATAGTTATTTTTCACCATAGTTGCAGACAATCCATTTTCATTGATCTTGAGAGTAATTCTAAGGTTAGCAAATTCTACAAAATAGAGACCATGGGACTCATTGTCAGGGCAGAGCATGTAGGGGAAAAATTTATGGAAGGGTACCCCCAACTCAAGGAGATGCTGTAGAAGACTGGATGGCTCAAGTTGATTGAAAAATTTGATGGATATCATGAAATCTTTCGCTATATCGTTTTATGGTACAGAAGTGGATATTGGGGACATCAAGTTTGCAATAACAAAATCTTACATAGCAAAGGCCATAGAACTGCCAAGACTTGGTGAGAGCTGGTTCAAAAACAAATAATTTCATAGTGAATCATGGAAGGTATTCCTTAGGGACCCAGGTATGGATGTCACTGTGTTTAGGAAAGGAATCCCTATTTTAACACTCAAACATAAATGGAGAAGCATGCTTTTGATATTACAAAAATTTGTTATCTGTGAGGGAAGATTTAGATGTATGTATGTTTATCATATACGTTTATTGATGAACTTTCTAGACAATGGAAACATCAACCTCCCTTTCTTCCTTCTGAATAGTCTAAGGAGAATGGCTTCAAATGTACAAAAGAAAATAGGATTTCTGGACACAATCATGCACCATCACGGGTTGGTCAGAGTACTGGTTGAATATCATCTTAAGAAAATAGGGGACACTTGGGAAAACTTTCTGATAAGAAACCATTTCCAAGAGGCACCATAATCTCTTGAAAAATATAGTGTCAGAAGGAGTAGGAGAAAGAAGACTAATATCACCATTCAAAGCAACCCTGAGCCTTCAGTACATAAAAATAATGAAGAAGAACCAATCTCTAAAAAATTAAGAGAGATCAAAAAGAAGATCAAGCAGAGGAAGAAGATAAAACAGAAAGCTGGTGGAAATACTGAGAACACACCTGAATCTCCATTACAACTAGATGATGAACAACCAATCTCTAAAAAATTGACAGAGATTAGGAGACAAATCAAGGGGAAGGAAAATATACAAAAAGAGAAAAAGGGTGCAAAGGAGGAGAACATAAAACCCCCACAACTTAGAAGGAGCTCTAGGCTCAAAGGAATGGTAAAGAAGGTATCACCAAAGGAAACAAAGTTCATCAATCTGGGAGGAGAAACCCCAGTATCATCTCCTAAAAATATTCCATTTATATACAGTCCTCAAAACTCTCCTAGACAGTATTTTGAAGGCAACTCTAGTAGAGGATCCCCGGGCATAGATCCAATACAACAACAAAATTATGATTACATAGAATCACTAGAAAAGAGAAATGCCTCAAGATATCTAGGTTCCTTAGCCAATCCAGAATAACCTGTCAATCCACAAGAACCTCTAACTAACTCGCTCAAATAATAAATCTATGAGTTGGAGATATTGAACAGGTATATTAAGAAAGAAAATGAAGCCTTGAAGGAGAAAAGAAAATTGGATAAAGCCATTCATGACAATACAATACTGCACTTAGGTCTATGGTAGAAGAAAAATAGGAAGTTGAAGAGGAAGAATAGAAACTTGAACAAGATAATGATCAACCTTAAATACAGAATTCTCTTGAAGAAACCATGGATGGCTGTCACTTCAAAGAGGAGGGAGAGAAGAAAGTTAGATGTACTGGGAGAGGTATCTGAGCAGATGCAATAGGAAAGAAGAGTTCACAATTTTGGAAAAATTGCATGGGGACATGCAATGATTTTGTAGTGGGGGAATGTTGGCTCTCCGAATTACTCTCCCCTTTACAACTTTTCTCACTTATTTCTCTTGTTTTTCCATAAAATATAGATCCCTGTTGTTGATAAATGATAGATTTTATCTCAAGGAAGGCACTTATGATTAACATGTTATAATTTTATGTTTTTATATTTGAAATAAGTTTTTTTAATTTAGCTATGGAATGTAGCCCATTCTGTAGCTAACCATGTGTTTCGTAGCTACTTCCATGGTTGAAAAGGTTACAGGTGTTAAACGAGAAATCTGGCCACATGGGCATCTTTGGAATGGTCATGAAATGGATCCTATCCTACTCACCCATCGCAAATCGACAAATAAGCTAGCTCAATACTACAATCATAGGTGGATTCAAATGAGGAAACCTGGGAGAAATAGGACTCCGTGTCCATTCTTCGTGGCTAATTAATAAATCCGACAGAATTTGTTGTAGCATTTACTTGAACTAGCCACAGGTGATAACAGTTTCACGCAACTACCTTGCTAACTTAAAGTCACCTGTAGTTGATCACCCATTCATGTAGATCTATTGTAATACATGGACCACCTATACCTAAGTTCTCTCAAAATACAGTTAGAAGTTTTTCTTTAAATATCAGTTGTAAAGAATTGAGAAGGAGTTTGAATTTCTTCATGTGTTAAGCTCAGACTTACTGATTTGTAATTTTGAAACCTTTTTCTTATTAATGATATGAAGTCGTGTTTGACCAAGTGATCATTTGAAAGAGTATCTTCAGCTAGTTAGCAGCTCAACTCAATCAGTTGTACAGGGCCCCTACACTGAAAGAGGTTTTTCTTTTGTTATTTTGTTTACTATTCAGTTTAGTTTCATTATTTATTTTAGCAGTGTTTGTAGTTTAGGTTGATTTCCTGTAGTTGTTTCATTTCAATTTTTCTTGTAATTTTTTCCTTTGAATCTTGTTCAAGTAGCATAATGTTAGAATTTGATGGTGCAATCTTGTTCTTTCTATCTATTTCATAAATGGAAACTTGTTTTGCTTTCACAAGGTAAGGTGGAAAAGTAACAAGAATGTATTGTCTATTAGTTTACTTACTGATTTCTTCCTCTATTATTTACTTTCTAGTTCAGATTGCTAATACACTGTGTGGATAAATGTTTTTTTTTTGTCACCATTTCAAGCTAATATATATCCTAGACTAAATGATTAAATATTCATTTCACACAAGGATTTTAATCACTTGGTTGCTCCCTTTATATTTGATTTAGTTCTTTAAATTGTAAAGTACAGTAAGTTGTTTGTTTGCCATCTCAAGAAAGTGATCTTTCCAAAATTGGAGGCTTGGACAACTAAAAGTTCTTTAGTTAGTTTCATTCTCTATAATTATTTCAATTTGCTTGACAAATTCACCTCTTAATTTTTGACTTAGGAATAGAAGAAAAAATAGGATAGATACTTTGTTTTTCCTTCCTTTAAATTAGATTTTGATTAGTTCACCTTTGAATAAATTTAGACTCACTTTCCTCATAATTTAGATTGTACATCATTAGGAATTAAGGAAAGCCCCCAAAACAAAACAATATAAAAATAGATATAAAACAACAAAGTAAGAAGGGTTACTTAGCATAAAAAATGCACTACACTGCATTAGCTTACGATACCTAGATTTATAATTTATGTAGAGCAATTTAGGACACTAAATTGACTAGACACTCATCTCTCTCTTGGGAGCATGATTAGAGGACTCCACCATCACAACCCAAAAAGATTGTGTGATTTCTCGTTTGTTATTTCTTGGAAAAGTATACATTTGTTATCTTTATTTACATATGATTGTTGTAACTTAGAAGTTAGTTCATTGCATAGATCAAGTTCTTAACATGAGTTAGATAGTTTCCAAATTCAACTCATCTTTTCCACCATTAATTGTAATATTACATATGAAAAGAAGACCAAGTACATTTGATGTTACAGGATTTTTGGATCTGCGGGAAAGGGATATTTTCACCACCCCCATCAAAGACTTCCCCACTTTCTTTGGATGAATTCCACCAATGTTCTTGATCTATGGTTTTACATCGCCATGAGTAGCCCTCTTAGCCCAAAGCTCTCCTTCCTAAAGTGTTGGGCTTGGCTAGGGTTGTTGGTCACCTTCCATACATTCCCCACAACCTTCATCCATATTTCCATCACTTTAACCCATCATCCTTACCCTCCAAACCCTCTCAGAAAAATTCTTGTAGCATATGACTTCCTGTAGCAGTATAGGAATCTTGTAGCACACCTATAGTAGCATGTTTTTCCCTTGTTTTGACCTGCAATGCCAGTGTAGCTTAGTATAGGAGTAGGTTAGCCCCCATCTTGGACTACATGATCAAAGGTACCACTGAGGCCATTCACTCCATTCCTTTACTAGAAGAGAATTAGCATCAATTTCTTCATTACATATTTGGAAATTAGGAGATTACTTAATCTACAAGCATGAAATAGATAAATGATGAATGAATTCTTTAATTGTGAATTCGTAGAATAATCTTCTATTTTCAAGTGAATTTGATAGTTATATGGTTGATAGTAATTACTGTAGATTTCCTTTCTGTAGTTAGCATGATTCTTGTGTTCTCTCATGGATTGATTCAGTAGCATTTACAAGTTGACAACATTTACAAGTTATATTTGAACAAAATTTACGTTTTTCTACACTAGGACTAGCTTTTGAATCACGCTTTTAGTAGTTAATCTTCCCTATTTTAGTAGAAGAATGGTCTTGAATCCCTAGTGATCAAGTGACGTAGTTGAGGGTGGCATGAGTAGAATTCCATCTACTATGTATATATCACTATCACCTGGAAGTTTGTATGAACCCCGAGTTGATAATTAGGGTTGAGGAGCCTCTGGGAGTTGCTTCTAATCTGAACTTAAACAGGAACACTACAAATTAAAGATATAATCATAAAAACAGAGATGCAATAGAAAAACAGTTCATTTCATTAATACAAAATACTGAACTATTCTTACAAATAGAATGGATATAAGATAGCTCGGGCGATGGTAGCTTATCTATGAGAAGAGATGTGGTGGCTACATGCCTCCAAACTAAGTTACTGTTGGATACCTATACCAATAGGTTTCATATTTCATGATTGGCAAATTCAAATGCCAAATATGCTCTGCTTTGCTGATACAAAGATCCCATATTTCCCTAAGCTAAGTTGTTTTCAAAAAATGCTAGGCAAGTAGATGGGTAGGTAGATGGGGTTGCAAAAGTGGTATTCCTTCCAAACTGAATCTTGCTGGTCAATATAAAGAAAACAACACAATGGAGCATGTCTAACTTCCTTTTTCCTTGTTTTACACTCATTACTAACACCCCTACACCAGTTGTGTTTATCAAAGAATTCAAGGTTTTATGTTGGTTCTTGTTTCCTTTAAGAGCCACATTTCTTGTGCAAAATTCTTTTCATTTTGATCTACTCCCGAAGCTAAGTTGTTTTCACATAAACTTAGTGATATCACTCCTCATTCACCTTCTCCCCCCATATTAACCTCTAACTTCTATTCTCTAATTCCCTATGTCACCCTTTCCCTACTATTATAACACCATGGTGTATAAACCCCAAGCATTCTATAAATATCCCCGCCTTGGCATTATAGCCATATGTTCACCACCAGGGAATTAAATTGACATCTGGTCAGTTTGAGAACCCAAGCCTTACCTCTTTTTCTCCTTCAGAACTCATTTACCTATTCAACCTTTCATTTTGCCTAAGAAACCTTGGAAAAAACCCATTTGCACCCTTAAACCCGCTCAAAAGGACAAAATACGTTGAAAACCCACTTTTCTGCCTTATCCTAAGTTTTTGAGCTATGCGCAATTTTACAAAGAAATACATTGAAAAAACCCATTTCCCGACATATCCAAAGTTTTAATGCCTTGCGCGATTTTATAAAGAAACATTGGAAAACCATGCAAAATTGCCGATATCCTAAGGGTCCCGCTGGGCACGAATCCCATGGAAAATTATTTTTTATTACCCGCCCGACGCCGTATCATCCGGACAACTCATTGACCCATCGACCGTCCGATCGGGTGCTTTTTATCAAACGGCTCACGCGGATATCGGACCGACCCCGACGTCCGAAAGATAGCGTCCGATATCTGTCAGAGGGTGACGTCAGGCCTCGGCCACGCATCGCCCCCACAGCGTATCGGAGACCCCTCTGACAACTCCACTTCCGTATCATAAGCGGTGCGATATGATACCGCCTGCGGTTTCCGGTTTCCACTAAACCGCCTGCCAGCGTCACTGCCAGCGTCACTGCTACGTCATTTCCGCGTCCGTGCCCCCATCCGCCATTGCTCCACCTGTCCACCACCTCACCACCCCCGTGGACCACTCATAAGCCGCCACGCCACCTGATGACATCATGCTGACGTCATCCAACCCTGACCCCACCCGATGACGTCATCCGAAAAAGGCGCCAATGTTCCAAAAATCCATATTTTTGCCAATTTTTCGCATTTTTTGCACTTTTTGCATAAACTTCTGTTGCGTCTTCTGCATGTATTTTACGTCCAAATTTGCACCAACCTACTAAATTTGACCTGGAGACCTTCGGCGCGCCTACCCACCTGCACTTGTGACCCGGACTATCAGTATACCAGGTATTTATCACTATTAATCCTCTCTGCGCCTGGTTTTGTCTGCAAATAGCTGAAATTGACTTGAAACATAGAAAAACGCATAATTCACCGGCAAATACCCTGCACCCAGTTCCCATTTGAAATTGAACGGTCGAAATTCACTAGCTAAGCCTTGTTTAACAAAACTTTCACTAAAACATGCATTCTGTTCGCGCAATCGTGAACAGGAAACCCGAACTTACACCTAATTACTGTGAAAGAAATCTGTTAAACACAAGTATTTGCTCTCCCTTCACTTCTGTGTGCAGTATTTCAATTGCTGCAGTTTACCCTGTCGTCCTCTATTTCTCAATTCACCTCTTTTTCCAAGAAAATACTCATTTTCTGTTACTCAGCCTAGTAACATCAATTCACATATAAAACAAAGTTTGGAGTAACTATGGATACACCAGTAGCACCTGTGGCCCTCAATATTGCCCCTTTAAATGCCCCTCAGAGAGAATTGGAGTGGCAGGATTTAGCAGATTTGGATTACCAAATCTCAGAGGAATTCCTAGCACAAAGCAAATTCCACCTCCACCTACTAAATGAACTAAAGGCCAAACATGTGGCTGGAACAGATATATTGTGCATTTGGGATTCCTTCCTCCCAATCTTCAAGCTTCCTCAGGTCAACCAATTCCCTGACCTAATTCACCTATGTGCTGAATGTTATGATCCCA
>APFE031133720.1:0-17098 GCA_000404065.3 Pinus taeda
CAGATAAATTTGTTAAAAGGTTTGTACCTGATTTTTCTCATATTATTTAACCTCCATATTGCAATGATTAAGAAAAATGCAGTCTTTAAGTGGGGATTAATAGAAAAAGAAGCTTTTGATCAGATAAAGCAATCCATTACCAATGCCCCCTCCTTAATTACTCCAAATTTCTCTAATCCTTTCACATTGTACACTATCGCATCCAATACTTCATACGCTGCAGTACTTACCCAACTAAACGATCACAATTTGGAGGCACCTATCTCATTTTTTTAGCTCAAATCTTTAGGGTGCCGAGTTAAACTATTCTGATGTGGAAAAACAAGCCTTTGCTGTGTTTAAAGCAATCAAACATTATAGACCCTTCGCCCTAAAAACCCACACAAAAGTAATAGTTCCTTTTCCAGCTGTTAGGCAACTATTAATACAAAGAGAACTGGGTGAAAAAAGGGCTAATTGGGTCACAGCACTTCAAGAGTATGATTTAGACATTAGGCCAGCAAAGATTGTTAGAGGCGAAGGTTTTTGCAGGATATTGGCAGGAGCTTCCAACATTCCCGAATCAAGCGACACTGGTCCAACTGAAGAAATCAATCAGATAAGTGTCACTGATTCAGAATCTCAATATGAAGATTTGATATTTTATTTAAAAAATGGTCATGCTCCTCCTCATTTATCTTACAAAAGCAAAAGGGCCATCATATTAAAAGCAAAGAGTTTTTCACTTATTGATGATGTGCTTTTCAAAAAGAATTATGATTCTATCTTGCTGAGATGCCTTGAGAAAACTGAAGCCCAAAAGGTGTTGCAGGAGTTACATGATGGACCAGCAGGAGGACATTTGGAGCTGACACAACAGCTCACAAGATTATTCATGCTGGATACTATTGGCCAACCCTATTTAGAGACACCCATGAGTATGTAAGGAAATGCCTCAATTGCCAAACTGCTAGTGGAAGACAACGAAAATCAGCTTTCCCTCTACAACCAGTAAACATTGAACAACCATTTGATCAATGGGGATTGGATATCATTGGGGAAATCAATCCACCTTCTTCAAAGCAGCATAAGTACATTCTCACTGCTACCGACTATTTCACTAAGTGGGTTGAGGCAGTCCCTTTGAAGGCAGCAAATTCTGAAGCAATCATTGAATTCATTGACCAATTTATTATTACCAGGTTTGGTGTTCCAACTGCTCTTGTATTTGATAATGCTTCTTATTTCTCAGGAGATTCTATGATTGGTTTTGCTATTAAAAGAGGATTTAAGTTAAAATATTCGGCTAATTACTATCCTCAAGGTAATGGTTTGGTAGAGTCCACTAACAAGAATCTGATCAAAATTATCAAACGAACAATCGAACAAAATCATAGGAATTGGCATAAATCATTAGTCTTCGCATTATGGGCTGATAGGATAACTCAGAAGGCTTCCATAGGAACCTCTCCGTTCAATCTTGTATATGGAAAGGAAGCGATATTACCTACAAATCTTGTTCTACCCTCTTTAGCCCTAGTGCAGTTCATCGAACAAGCTCCTTCCTCTTCTATTCAGCTCAGATATGATCAAATCCTAAAGCTAGAAGAAGAGAGAGACAAGGCCAAGGATACCCATGCCAAGCATCAGCAAATCATCAAAGCAGCTTTTGATTTAGCCTCATCAGGGTCAAAACAATTCCAAGTTGGCGATTTAGTTCTGAAATGGGATAAAGCCCATGAGGACAAAGGTAAACACACCAAGTTCCAAAAGTTGTGGCTTGGACCATTTCAGATTTGTGAGAAAATAGGCCATTCAACCTTTCTATTGCAAGACTTAATAGGGGTGAGGGAGTCTCTCCCCGTAAATGGCCTAATCCTTAAAAAATTCTTCAAATGAGGAGGTAACCCCTTCTCCCTTTACTTTCATAGGATTTCTTAGTTTATAGGTTCTTAAAAATAAAGTTTTAAGGCATATTCTATTGACCTTTCACTACACTTAAGTAGTTGTCTCACAGAAGTATCATAAGTACTTGCTTTCAAACAATAGAATTTTTAACCAAAAAGGAACACTTTATGGGAAATTAGGTATCATTCTATCCTGAAATCACAGATTGAGTTTGATCAATTCCTCCTTAGAGCATAAAAGTAATGAGGGTCGTTTTCTATTTTCAAATTGGTCCCAACAGGTCATTGATATTAGGAATAGAAGTCGATTCAATATCAGCATCTTTAACTCCCAACTTGTCATCCATCAATTCTCAAAGAAGTGATTGTCCACCCCATTCATTAAAGAGGATGATTTTTCAAAGTGTAATTCTAAAATATAAAGATATTAAAGATAAGAGGTCTTATCACAAGCCTACTTACTACGTTCATAGGGAAATAGCTTAGTTGACATTACCAATACTGCCTACCAAAACAGGGTAATGGCTTGAAATCTCAAGACAAGGAGTCTCATCACGAGCTAGCTTGTTCAGTTAGACTACAACCAGTGAGTGGCATTGTCAATAGCTGGCCACCAAACCAGGACAATGGCTTTTTATCTTATAAAAGAATTCAGAGAAAAAAGGAAAATGAAAAAAATATGAAAATATGTTTTAAATTCATTCTGATAATCACACTCTTGATTGGGACAATGGACAATTACATGGTTAAAAGGTATCCCTGTCGAGACTATAAACGTTTGCTGGTAGCAGAGGCTCTACCTATGACAGGCGAGTATACTATAAAAGCTGATTTGGACAGACTTTCCTATTTCTACAATTAATAAACCAATCAAGGCTTATTTGAAACTTTAAATGTATCAATCTTAAATTATCAAAAGGAGGAAGTTATCAAAATTATTTCTGTAGTATTCAAAATACATAGATGCCTAGTTATATCAGAATTTTCCTTGCAGTTGAAATTCTATTTCGAAAAAGTTTTAAAGTATTTTTGATTTTTCCAGAGATAACTGGTTCTTCCAGTGAATCGCCAATTGTTGTGCTTTGCAAAAAACCCCCCATTTCATATTATTTTTATTTACAAAAGCATTAAAATATGAAATGGGTCCCTCTTAAAATAAAATTGATGTCAAAACTCTTACTTTGTCAAAGTCCAACAAATCAAAGGAGCGCTTTATAAAATCAATGTTAAAAGCAATATCTCTTTAAAAAATTGGAAATAAAGAAAATCTGTGTTTATCGCGATAAAGCGATCGCAAGATCGCATATCGCAATAACATAAAGGATGCACTAAACAATCAAAAGGCTCCCCCCCGACGCGATAAAGCTATCGGTGATATCGCAATCGGAAAATTCCCTTGTGCACCACTAACGCACCCCTCATTAAAACCCCGATGCGATAAAGCCATCGGCGATATCGCAATCGGCAATCCCCTTTGTACTGCAAGCATTGTACATATGCGCCTCCCGATGCGATATCACAATCGGCGATCGGCGGCTCCCCCTATTGAACCCTTAATGCGCATATGCCTTTCGCCGATGCGATATCGCAATCGGCGATCGGCAATATTCAAAGTATTGTTAAAACTAGCCATGCGTCCCCGCTCGATGCGATGCGATAAGGCACGGTTCTCAACAAAAAGCCGTTAAAAGTAATTGGAAAGCCCGATTTAATGATAGTTAAGGCATAATCATTCCCGCTCGACGCCGCCAGTATGACCATTGCATGATTTAAAAGATATTTTGACTAAATATTGGGCTAATGAGCATTTATAAGGTGGCAGGTCCTATACGGTCCCTTAAATGAATCCATACCCTCAGATCTGCCTATAGATCGTCTCCGCGCCATTTTAATAAAAGCGAAGTATATCAACGTTCTTCTTTCTTTTTTTTTACTATCAACTGTGGGTTTAACCGTTATCTCTGTGTTACGCCAAAATCGTCTCTCTGTGCAGAATACAGTTTTTCAAAGCAATTCGGGCGTAATGGGTAAAAAGTCAAAGAAAGTTGCAGGTGTTATCAATCCACCAGCTGCGCCACAAGCAGTAGTAAACAGTAAGAAGGGTCTAATATCCGACACAACATGCGTAGGCCTGGCTAGGACAACCTGGCAAGGAACTTATGATTTTTTAGAGGCCGAGAAACCAACGCAGGTGGTAGAGGAAGCTACCGCAGATTCATTGAAAAAATCAGAGTGCACTCTCAAAGACTTGGCCGATTCCTTGCTCCATAGGATAGCGGCAAGGGAACAAATGCTCCCATATACTGATGTTATCAAATGGGCAATTGAAGAAATCCCTATTACAGACAGGACTTTCATTGCAAAGGATGGAAGGATTTTTGGGTCGTTTAAGCCAGAAGATCTGAGGCAAATGTATCATTTGCCTAAGCCAGAGAAAGTATACAATAGCGCATTTTTGGAGAAATTCACAAGTGAGAATGAGATTGAGTCCGAGCCTATCAAATATTGGAGGCAGAATCCAAATAAGCACAAGCATGAAGCCTTCGGTAAGTACTCAGTCGCCTCTTTGTGTTCTCCTTATTGCTATGCCGCTATCATGATGTGTAGATTATGGGGTATGCACGATTCTGCCATTTTCACCATCGAAATGGTTCCGCTCATGGAGGCGGCAGTCAACAATTGGATTATGGATTGGGCCACTATCCTTTCGGATAAGCTTGCACTTGCGGTTAGTGAATTTAGGAATCAAACCAGAGTCAGCGAGAGGAAAATTCCTCCGTTCTACTACAACGCTTATATTTTAGATACTTTGTGTTTTAATTCTGAATTCCCTATTCTTGGTTGGAGGTGGACCACACAGGACCCCTCGCCCATCCATATTTACCATCGCAAGATGTGGAAGTCATCCCATAAGAATCACTTATATCAAATTTGTAATGGTTTCATGGTTCCTGTATATTATGCAATTTTTGATAAGCCTATTCTGAGGATATCCTACCTAGCCTCTTTTGATTTGCCTGCGTTGGGTAGTTGGTTTGGAGAAGAATATTTTACTTATGTCAGAGTCTATGGCAGCCAAGCCAATCCCCATGTCCTCCCCTTATATGTCCCTGACAAGCTGCTAGCAAGGGAAATTGCATACCAACTTACAGCTAAGAGTACCACACAGACTCTTAAACAAGAGAAGAAAAGGGGCTGGCCTACTTTTCCTTTAAGATGTGGAGTCTTTACCCTGAATGATTTGAAACATGCAGAAAAAGAAGCCAACAAGATTCAAGCTCTAAATCTTCCTATAATTCCGAATAGAGCATATGATCCAAACCGATATGCATATGCCACTCTCGAACATGCTAAATTATCAACATTTGAGCACAAAGAAGATATGTTCGATGATGTTTTTGCCTCAGCTGAATCAATAGGTCATGCTAAAGAGCTTGCCAGGAAAAGATATAATGACGAAGGGTTATCTGAGTTTAATAAGCTCAGGGAGCAGAGGTTGCAAACTCTGCCCCTAGACCTAATAATGCCAAC
Source organism: Pinus taeda (assembly GCA_000404065.3). Taxonomy (NCBI): domain Eukaryota; kingdom Viridiplantae; phylum Streptophyta; class Pinopsida; order Pinales; family Pinaceae; genus Pinus; species Pinus taeda. The sequence goes on from APFE031133720.1 coordinate 5,418, forward strand.
CCAAGCAACATCTTCAAGCGAGCCTGACTAGCAACAAAAGAAAGAACCCCCTGATACAGTGAAAACCAAAAACAATGAGCAGGAGGAACAATAGAAGAAAAACCAAGAGGAGAAGTTGAAGAGAGAACAACAAGAGCGTTTAAGGAAAGAACAAGAAGAACTCTTAAAGAAAGAGCAGGCAGAACGCTTAAGAAAAGAAGAGGAAGATAGGAATAGAAAAGAGCAGGAAGACAACCAGCGAAAGAAGCAGGCAGAGATGCGGCAGAAGGAACAGGAGCAGCAAGAAAAGGAAAAACAAGAACAACTGTTAAAGGAGTCACAGTCCAAACAAACCACCACCGATACTAACAAGGGTGTCGTCACAGACCCTGAGCTGCAAAAGGAATGGCAGCATTTCAGTACCATTATCGGTGGAGGAAAAGACTCATAGAATACTAATACTCCTAAAACTAGCAGTGTAAAGGATCGAAACTCATCTCTGGCTTTGAACGAAGCCAGCGGCCCATCTAAAACTGTAAATGTGGAAATAATTCCAAAAGGTCCTAGCGACCAAATCACTCTCCAAGTAGAAGATATTGCCCTGTTGAACGTCTTCTACAGCCCTAAGCACAGAGCCGTGGTAAAGCGATCGAGAAAGAGACAAAGGCTTGATCAACCTTCCCTCTTTCCCAAACAACCAGTCATGGGCAATATAGTCTGGAAGGAGAAACTCGATCCCTCTGATGATTTGACCAAATTGTCACAATATGCCGGAGCTTATTCGGCTACCACTATCGACAAGGCATCAGAGGTAAGTCTTCTCTTAAAGACTAAAGACCAGGAAATTTCCACACTGCAAGCGGAATTAGCGGATGTCAAACAAAGGGCAATACAAGCTGAGGGGCAATTAGCGGAACAACAACGGGAGACAGTGTGTGCAAGCGAACAGTTAGTGGAACAACAGAAAATAAATAGCCAGTTGGTTCAGCAATGGGAGGAGGAGAAACAGAGGATTAACCAGGCAGCCATTCAGAGAGAAAATGAATTAACAGAGGCTTTGGAGCAACTAAAAGCGGCAAATGAGCAATCTTTGAAGACTAAGGATGAGCATATTGCTCAAATTACAGCACAGTTAGAGACTACCAAGGGAGATTTGCAGATAAAAGAATTCAAAAAGGAGGCGATGTTAATCAACAAGGCGCTTATAGCGCAAGTTAAACTCTTGGCTCAATCCCTCTCTCAAGCGGAACCACTCTACGAGTTAGCTACAACTGTAAATGAGCAGGTTGAAAAGGCAAGAGATGACTTAAATCAAGCTGAAGAAGATATCACAACCTACCTTGAATGGCAAGATTCGAAGTCAGGAAAGGAATCCAATTTTCCTAGGATACTTGAGGTCCATAAAAACATATTGTTTATAGAACGGCAAACACAGGTATTAAAGGCAGAAAGGGTAGCATCAAGATGTGCATTAACTGCTGGTAATTTGGTTGATCTAGTAAATGATACTCTCTATCTAGCCAATATGATTTCCCAATGCACGCCCGGGAAGATTACTACAGCAAATACATTGGAGCAGACGTGCTACCCAGATTTAGAGAGCAAGGCAAGGTCGATTACCGGAGTCGACACTTTAAACATAGAAACATATTGGCGGTTCCTTATCAAGCCTCATGAACAACGATTTGCCCTCAAATGCTTAACCGATGCCGTTCAATGCATGATCCCCGAAATCCAAGACTCCACCTATGCCGCCCAGCTCAGTTCCCGGCTCAACAAACCTCCTGAAATTGAGCCAATGCTCGCCATCAATCAACTCATATTCAAAGGGAAGTAGCCGATAGAATGACTCATCCTCCAGCTCCTCAGATCGTCAGTGGAAATAGCAACAAGAAGTTATTGATATCAGAATAATTAGCATTTTCTGTTTTGTAGATATTTAGATTATCATAGTATTTATAGACCCTTTCATGTATTTAGAAAGGGTCGTAAAAATTTTGTAATAAGACTTAACAGACTGAAGTTTGCACTATTGTGCTTCAGCCTCTATTCTTTTATGAAACTCGACCGTTCGCTTTTACTTTAATGCAGAAATTTCTTGATCCAATTGTGCACCACTGTCATTGATTGAGGAATGTTTATACGTTGAGGCAAAAGCTAAACATAGCGATTGATATCGGGAGTGGCATACAACTCAAATGGTATTTCTATCTTTGTTTGAAGTCATTCTATGTACGTGAATTCGCTGTGTAATTATTCTTGCTATCGTTAATTGTATGCATGCGCAACAACAGGAAATCTTACTCATTCCACTATTGGGTGTTTATATGATATGCCTTATTTTTAATTATGTATGCGTTAATGATATGAGTGCATAAAGTGTAGTAGTATCGCTTTAAATCGCTGCGCTTAACTATTTAGGCACAGTAATCTTTAATAATTCAATATCTATGTCTTAAGAATGCAGTCATCTATATAATTGTATTTTTGGATATAGAGTATCAAAAGCTACGCTTTAGAGTTCAAATAGACTCCCGGGATAGTTTTATTTACTTATACTTCTGTCAATAGTTTTAGTCATCCGCCTATCGCTAGAGTGATCTGCAAAGTATTCATTCATCCCATTTATCTATTTCTGGGAAACTGGTTCCATTACCCCCAGTCGGAGCCACTATCCCAAACGGAAAAGGAGCTGCACTAAGGTTCGGACCGGGTGGTTTCCCTAATGTTGGTGCAGCGATTTTCGAGGCATCAACATTTTTGGCGCTAGAAGGAGGGCCTTGACTGTGAATGGCAAGCAAACCCAAATCCACAAGCCATTCTAAGAATAATTCTCCCTCCAATTCTCCTAGTCATTCTCGATCGCATGTTGGTTCTCCAACGCGCAATCAAGAACGACAGGAATCAACTACCACTGCTCACACCCACCATACTTCAGAACAATTGAGTCTTGAATCCCCTGAAGTCCAGTCTCTTATTCACAAACTTCAGAGCTTCTCGATTTCACCACATAGATCTGAGGTATCACAAAGCAGTGCGACTTCGCAGTTCAATTTATCTCGCCCACTTACCAGACTCCAACGTGGAAAACTTGGTATAGAACCCACTGAGTTCCCTTTACCCGAAAGGAAAAGGGCCAAGAGATATACTGAAGGGTCTGATAGTGGAGAACTTTCTTCCACATCATCCATTTCATCTCCCCATCTGCAAAGTCAACCACCCACTCCTCCATTACATATTGTTGTCCACCGGGGAACAGAAGCCTCAACATCTCAACCTGCTCACCCCTCAATATCAGCTACTTCGCATTCATCTGGAATCACAATGGTAGATCCATGGACCAGACCTGGTGCGGTCAACATGCCCGCACCATTGCATCCTTTACCAGATGCTCCTGAGAAATGGCTCCCCAAATTCAATCCAGATGATGGAACTCAGGCCGAAGAACACATTAATAATTTCATGCTGTCGGTCAACTTGAAAGGGGTAACGCAAGAAGATGTTGTTGTCAGACTCTTCCCTTATACTTTGCAAGGATCAGCAGGATCCTGGTATTTCTCCCTACCCTCTGGTTCCATTACCAGTTGGGATACATGCCAAGAGCAGTTTCTTACTAAGTACGGAGATGATAGATCTTTAGCAACTCTGATTAACGATCTCTCCAATCTGAGAATAGAACATAGGGAACCCATAAAGGAATTTAATGCTCGCTTCAATAAACTCCTTAATAAAATCCCTACAGCTTCCAAACCAAGTGAAAAAATACGGAGTGAATGGTATATCACTGCCCTACCTGCCAATATAGCCATATTCGTAGATCGGGCTGGGAAACTTACCTTAGCAGAAAACATGAAAGAAGCACTTGATGTGGAAAAACGCATCAATTCCTTAGAAAAGAAAGCTGCCTTGGAAGATAGAAAAGCTAAGAAAGTTTCTTTTAAAGAAGATTCCAAAAAGAAAAACCCAAAAGACCCATATGACATGGAGGGACTACAAAAAGTCCTGAAAACACTGTCCAACGAAATGATTGATATAAAGAAGCAAGTGGCCGAAACATCAAGCAAAAGACCTTTTAGGACTTACAAGAAAACAGAAACAAGCCACCTAATGTCATATCTAATGTAGATTCTGACCAGGAAGAAGAAGAAGAAGAAACAACACCACCATCTGACAATGAAGAAGAAGTAGCTGAATGTCATGGAATGTGGGATTTCATACTCCCTGATCCTGATACTGATAATGAAGAAGAATCCTTCCCAGTTACTACCAGGAGTAAAAGTACTTCTGAACCTGTCCAGGCAACTTCAAAGAAAAGGAGCGCAGGTGCTACTATCGCCAAAGAAAAAGTTCCTCCAAAGAAAACACCTGCAGTAGTCCCCCAAAACCAGCCCACAACTTCTACTTCCCCTTCAACTTCTAAGACGTTAGTGGTATCTGATTCAATGGAATATAACATTGTTGATGACATGAAAAAGACCAAAGCCAACATAACCATGTTTGAGCTTAGCAAGCTAAAGCATCAGCAAAAATTACTTCTTAAAGAATTAAATGTTGTTCCTTCTACTCCTCTTCCTAGTTCAAAAGCTGCTAATGATTCAGGCCAATCCCCTCCAGGTATGGTTGAAGCTACAGATTCAGTCCTAATTGGGGACAGGTCAAGCTCTCATACTCCACCGTTTCTCCTAACTTATGAAATCTACAACAGAAACTTACACAACTGTTTAATTGACTCAGGAGCATCTTCTAACATAATGCCAGCTTCGGTTTGTTCCAAATTGAACATAGAGCCCCAGAAGTCTGCCATCCATATTGTTCAATTAGACAGGACTAAGGTACAGGTTGTTGGAGAAATTAATTCTGTAACCATCAGGTTATCTGCTGATCCCAGAATAGTACAAAGGATTGACATTCTTATAGCTGATATACCTGAGTTTTACGGTTTGATTTTGAGTAGAGACTGGTCCAAAAAATTACATGGGTACATTTCTACTGATTGGTCACACATGTGGCTTCCTTATAAAGGTAAGCCAAATCAAATAAAGATAGACCGAGAAAAACATATGACCCATACAGTTACCGATTTTGAACAGGAAAACCATCCTGTGGCTTTCAACAATAACATTTTGGGCAACTATTCATCGGAATCATTTTTTGGCAACTTTGTTGCCCAACCCTCCCCTTTCTCAGTTAATCATTTTACATCTCAGATTGAAAATTTTTCACAATCAGATAAGTCTAGGTGTTTTAATGATCATGAGAAAACTGTAAATATGAATGTTAATACTCCTTTATTTTGGTCTTTGTATTTTGATGGCTCCAAGTCTAGTGAAGGCTCAGGAGCAGGATGCATCTTGGTTAGTCCACATGGAGAAAAGACAATGCTGTCTTGCAGGTTAGAATTCGAATGCACTAACAACACGGCCGAATATGAAGCCCTAGTTCAAGGTTTATATAAAGCAATCGGCCTTAAAGTGCAATATCTTAAAGTATTCGGCGATTCAGAAATTATTGTTAAGCAGGTTAGAAATGCAATTCATTGCCTTTCCAATCACCTTAAGCACTACCAATCGCTTGTGCAAGGCCTTACTTCACATTTTTTAGCATTTAACATTTCCTCCATTCCTAGGGCCCAGAATTCAGCTGCTAACTTACTAGCCAACGTAGCCTCCAGACTCCTACCTTCAGAAGACTACAGCCCTGATAGGTTTTCTGTAGAGTTGATTTTCAGGCCTTCAATTCCTGATAGCATCACTAATTGGAGAGTATTTAATCATGATAATGATATCCTACAATTCTTAACTTCTGAAAAGTCTTATGACAACCAAATCATTGAAGAAGATGAGCATGACTCCCAAATAAGGGAAACACCTCAAGAAAATGCAATTCCTAAACCTGTGGTAAAACTTGAAGATATTTATGATATAAAAGACAGGTTTAAACATGTAACTAATACAAAGATCCAAAGCTCTACCCTAAGGTTTGAATTAGTAAATTTGGGTACTGAGCAGGCTCCTCAGAATGTCAATTTAGGATTAGGACTTTCTTTAGAAGAGAAAGAAGCATTTGTTAAACTGTTAAGAAAGAATAAACACATTTTTGCTTGGAAATATGATGACTTAAAGACTTATGACACATCTATTATCCAGCATACAATTCCAATGCTTCCAGATCAAAAACCCATTCAACAGAAGTTAAGGAAAATACACCCAAATTTGGAAAGCCAAATTAAGTCGGAGCTTAACAAACTCCTTAAAGCCAAGATTATCTTTCCAGCCCGACATTCCAATTGGGTTTCTAATATGGTGCCTGTCAGGAAAAAGAATGGCGACATTCGAATTTGTATTGATTTCAGGAATCTAAACAAAGCAAGTTTGAAAGACAATTTCCCATTGCCTACTATGGAGCAAATACTCCAAACAGTAGCAGGTTCTGAATTAATGTCCTTTCTAGAAGGTTTTTCAGGATACAACCAGGTCTTGGTTCATCCTGATGACCAGCTTAAAACTACATTTAGAACAAAATGGGGGACATACGCATATCAAAAGATGCCTTTTGGACTTATAAATGAAGGAGCGATTTTCCAAAGAGCTATGGACACTACTTTTAGGGGATTGATAAATCGAACAATTGTCGTCTACCTAGATGACATAACTATGTTTTCTAAAGAGAGGTCTAATCATTTACATGACTTAAACCATATCTTTCAAAGGTGTAAAAGGTATGGAATTTCTCTTAACCCCAAAAAGTCATTCTTTGCTCTTGATCAAGGGAAACTCCTGGGTTTTGTTGTTTCCCGGGATGGAATTTATATTAATCCTGATCGGATCAAAGAAATTTCTGAGATCCCATTCCCGCACAATAAGAAATCGATGCAGTCATTTCTTGGCCAGATTAATTTTGTTAAAAGATTTGTACCTGATTTTTCTCAAATTATTTTTCCCCTCCAGGCAATGATTAGGAAAAATGCAGTCTTTAAGTGGGGATTAGTAGAAAAATAAGCTTTTGATTTGATAAAGCAATCCATTATCAACGCCCCCTCCTTAATTACTCCAAATTTCTCTAATCCTTTCACCTTGTATACTATCGCATCTAGTTCTTCATATGCAGCAATAATTACTCAACTGGATGATCACAATTTGGAGGCACCCATCTCATTTTTTAGCTCAAATCTTCAGGGTGCTGAATTGAATTACTCTAATGTGGAGAAACAATCTTTTGCTGTGTTTAAAGCAGTCAAACATTATAGACCCTTCCTTCTCAAAACCCACACAAAATTAATAGTTCCTTTCCCAGCTGTTAGGCAACTATTAATACAAAAAGAATTGGGTGAAAAAAGGGCAAATTGGGTCATAGTGCTTCAAGAATATGACTTAGAAATTAGGCCAGCAAAGATTGTTAGGGGCCAAGGTTTTTGCAGGATATTGGTAGGAGCTTCCAACATTCCCGAATCAAGCGACAGTGGTCCAACTGAAGAAATCAATCAGGTAAGTGTCACTGATTCTGAATCTCAATATGCAGATTTGATATTTTATTTAAAGAATGGTCATGCTCCTCCACATTTATCTTACAAAAGCAAAAGGGCCATCAGGTTAAAAGAAAAAAGTTTTACAATTATTGATAATGTGCTCTTTAAGAAGAATTATGATTCTATTTCGCTGAGATGCCTTGAGAAAACTGAAGCCCAAAAGGTGTTGCAGGAGTTACATGATGGACCAGCAGGAGGACATTTTGGAGCTGACACAACAACTCACAATATTATTCATGCTGGATATTATTGGCCAACTCTTTTTAGAGACACCCATGAGTATGTAAGAAAATGCCTCAATTTCCAAACTGCTAGTGGAAGACAACGAAAATCGGCTTTCCCTTTACAACCAGTTAACATTGAACAACCATTTGAGCAATGGGGATTGGATATCATCGGGGAAATTAATCCACCTTCTTCCAAGGCAGCATAAGTATATTCTCACGGCTACCGACTATTTCACTAAGTGGGTTGAGGCAGTCCCTTTGAAGGCAGCAAATTTTGAAGCGATCATTGAATTCATTGATCAATTCATTATTACCAGGTTTGGTGTTCCAACTGCTCTTGTATTTGATAATGCTTCTTATTTTTCAGGCAATTCTATGATTGATTTTGCTATTAAAAGAGGATTTAAGTTAAAGTATTCTACTAATTACTATCCTCAAGGTAATGGTTTAGCAGAGTCCACTAACAAGAATCTGATCAAAATTATCAAACGAACAATCGAACAAAATCATCGGAATTGGCATAAATCATTAGTCTTCGCATTATGGGCTGATAGGATAACTCAGAAAGCTTCCATAGGAACCTCTCCGTTCAATCTTGTATATGGAAAGGAAGCGATATTACCTACAAATCTTGTTCTACCCTCTTTAGCCCTAGTGCAGTTCATCGAACAAGCTCCTTCCTCTTCTATTCAGCTCAGATATGATCAAATCCTAAAGCTAGAAGAAGAGAGAGACAAGGCCAAGGATACCCATGCCAAGCATCAGCAGATCATCAAAGCAGCTTTTGATTCAGCCTCATTAGGATCAAAACAATTCCAAGTTGGTGATTTAGTTCTGAAATGGGATAAAACCCATGAGGACAAAGGCAAACACACCAAATTCCAAAAGTTGTGGCTTGGACCATTTCAGATTTACGAGAAAATAGGTCATTCAACCTTTCTATTGCAAGATTTAACAGGTGTGAGGGAGTCTCTCCCTGTAAATGGCCTAATCCTTAAAAAAATTCTTCAAATGAGAAGGTAACCCCTTCTCCCTTTACTTTCGTAGAATTTCTTAGTTTATAGGTTTTAAAAATAAAGTTTAAAGGCATATTCCATTGACCTTTCACTACACTTAAGTAGTTGTCTCACAGAAGTATCATAAGTACTTGCTTTCAAAACAATAGAATTTTTAACCAAAAAGGAACACTTTATGGGAAATTAGGTATCATTCTATCCTGAAATCACAAATTAAGTTTGATCAACTCCTCCTAAAACATAAAAGTAATGAGATCATTTTCTGTTTTCAAATTGGTCCCAAAAGGTCATCAATATCAGAATAGAAATCAATTCAATATCAGCATCTTCAACTCCCAACCTGTCATCCATCAATTCTCAAAGAAGAGATTGTCCACCCCATTCATTAAAGAGGATGATTTTTCAGAGTGTAATTCTAAAATATAAAGATATTAAAGATAAGAGGTCTTATCACAAGCCTGCTTACCACGTTCATAGGAAAATAGCTTAACTGACATTACCAATACTGCATACCAAAACAGGGTAATGGCTTGAAATTTCAAGACAAGGAGTCTCATCACGAGCTAGCTTGTTCAGTTAGATTACTACCAGTGAGTGGCATTGTCAACAGCTGGCCACCAAACCAGGGCAATGGCTTTTTTATCCTGTCAATGACAGAAAAAAGAAATATGAACATGATATGAAACATGTTTTGAATTCATTCTGATAATCACACTCTTAATTGGATGGGAGAATGGACATTTACATGGTTAAAAGGTATCCCTGTCGAGACTATAAACGTTTGTTGGCAGCAGAGGCTCTACCTATGATAGACGAGTTTACTATAAAGGCTGATTTGGAAAGATTTTTCTATTTTTATCATTATAAACCAATAAAGGCCTATTTGAGACTTAAAATGTACTTATTTCAAGTTAGCAAAGGGAGGAAGTTAGCAAAATTACTTTCATAATATTCAGAATGCATAAATATCTAGTTATATCAGAATTTTCCCTTGTAGTTGAAACTCTATTTCAAAAAAGTTTAAGTACTTTTGATTTTTCCAGAGATAACTGGTTCTTCCAGTGAATCGCCAATTGTTGTGCTCTACAAACAACCCCCCATTTCATATATTTTTTATTCATGAAGCATTACATTATGAAATGGGTCCCTTCAGAATAAAGTTGATATCAATACTTTTGTTTAACAAAAAGTCCGATATTCAAATGAGCGCTTTACAAAAAACCTTTTTAAACAATACCCATTTAAGGAAATAAACCAAATCTTGGTCATTGCGATAAAGTGATCGCAAGATCGCATATCACAATGACATAAGGGACATATAAAATGGCACAAGGCTTTCCATCGATGCAATATCGCATTCGGCAATCGGCGATATCTAATGCACGTTCAAAATCACCCCATATCAATAGCCCCGATGTGATGCGCTATCGGCGTTCGGCGATAGGCGGGTTACCTTCGCTTGAGTCTCAATGCACATAAAGCCTTTCGGCAATGCGATATCGCATTCGGTGATCGGCAGTACCCGATACATATTGTTAAGGCAGACTTATCATAACCCCCGATGCGATGCGATAAGGCACGATTTTCAATAAAAAACTGTTAAAGTGATTGGAAAGCTCAATTTATTCATATTTAAGGCTTAATCACTTCCGCTCAGCCGCCAATACGTCCATTGCATGCTTAAGGAGATTTCTCAACCGAATAATGATATAATGGGCATTTATAAGGTGGCAGGTTTTATACGGCCAATTAATGGATTTATGTCTTAAAATCTTTCCATGGATTATCTCCACGCCCATTTTAAAAGCTGAATATATTGTTGTGCATCTATTCATTTGTTATCAATTGCAAGTTTTTATCGCTATCTCTCTGTGTTGCCTCTCTGTGCAGAATTCATTCATAGACAGGAGTTTGAGCATGATGGGTAAGAAGTCAAAGAAGACTGCGGGTGCTTCCAATCCACCAGTCGCAGGACAAGCCGCTGCAAATAAGAAGAAAGGCATAATATCTGATACAACATGCACAGGCCTCACTAGAGTGACTTGGCAAGGAACTTATGACTTAATTGACGCCGAGAAACCAAAGAAGACGGTAGCAGAAGCTACCGTGGATTCATTACGGAAGTCGGACTGCACTCTCAAAGATTTGGCTGATTCTTTCCTTCACAGGATAGCAGCCAGGGAGAAAATTCTCCCATACACAGACGTTGTGCGATGGGCGATTGAAGAAATCCCCATCATGGACAGAACTTTTAGCACAAGAGATGGGAGGATTTTCAGATCGTTCAAGGCAGAAGACTTAAGGCAAATGTATCATTTGCTCGAGCTAGAGAAGATATACAACAACGCCTTCCTGGAGAAGTTTGCGAGCGAAAATGAGATTGAATCCGAACCTATCAAGGATTGGAGACAAAATCCGAACAAGCACAAGCACGAATCTTCCGGTAAGTACTCGGTCGATTCTTTGGCTTCTCCTTATTGCTATGTGGGTATAATGATGTGTAGGTTATGGGGTTTACACGACTCTGCTAGTTTTACCATTGAAATGGTTCCTCTTATGGAGGCAGCAGTAAACAATATAATTATGGACTGGGCCACTATCCTTTCGGATAAACTAGAAGTAGCTGTTCGTGAATTTAGAAATAAGACTGTGGTCACTGAAAGGAAAATTCCCCCATTCTACTATAGTGCATATATCCTAGATACCTTATGTTTCAATTCCGAATTCCCTGTTCTTGGTTGGAGGTGGAATGCACAGGACCCCTCGGCCATTCATATATATCACCGAAAGTTGTGGAAGTCGTCCTATAAAAACCACTTGTATCAGATCTGTAATGGCTTCATGGTTCCCATTTATTATTCCATTTTTGATAAACCCATTTCAAAGATTTCCTACCAAGCCTCCTTTGATTTACCAGCAGTGGCTAGTTGGTTT